>PISX010023220.1:0-30193 GCA_004024625.1 Mellivora capensis
CCCCTGGCCAGACTTATCAAAAAGAAAAGAGAAAGGACCCAAACAAATAAAATCATGAATGAAAGAGGAGAGATCACAACCAACACCAAAGAAATACAAACAATTATAAGAACATACTAGGAGCAACTCTACGCCAACAAATTTGACAATCTGGAAGAAATGGATGCATTTCTAGAAACATATAAACTACCACAACTGAACCAGGAAGAAATAGAAAAACTGAACACACCCATAACCAGTGAGGAGATTGAAACAGTCATCAAAAATCTCCAAACAAACAAAAGCCCAGAGCCAGATGGCTTCCCAGGGGAATTTTACCAAACATTTAAAGAAGAACTAATTCCTATTCTTCTGAAACTGTTCCAAAAAATAGAAATGGAAGGAAAACTTCCAAACTCATTTTATGAGGCCAGCATCACCTTGATCCCAAAACCAGACAAGGATCCCATCAAAAAAGAGAATCATAGACCAATATCCTTGATGAACACAGATGCGAAAATTCTCGCCAAAATACTAGCCAATAGGATCCAACAGTACATTAAAAGGATTATTCACCACGACCAAGTGGGATTTATTCCAGGGCTGCAAGGTTGGTTCAACATCTGCAAATCAATCAATGTGATACAATACATTAATAAAAGAAAGAACAAGAACCACATGATACTCTCAACAGATGCTGAAAAAACATTTGACAAAGTACAGCATCCCTTCCTGATCAAAACTCTTCAAAGTGTAGGGATAGAGGGCACATACCTCAATATTATCAAAGCCATCTATGAAAAACCCACCGCAAATATCATTCTCAATGGAGAAAAACTGAAAGATTTTACACTAAGGTCAGGAACACGGCAGGGATGTCCATTATCACAACTGCTATTCAACATAGTACTAGAAGTCCTAACCTCAGCAATCAGACAACAAAAAGAAATTAAAGGCATCCAAATCGGCAAAGAAGAAGTCAAACTATCACTCTTTGCAGATGATATGATACTCTATGTGGAAAACCCAAAAGACTCCACTCCAAAACTGCTAGAACTCATACAGGAATTCAGTAAAGTGTCAGGATATAAAATCAATGCACAGAAATCAGTTGCATTTCTTTACACCAACAACAAGACAGAAGAAAGAGAAATTAAGGAGTCAGTCCCATTTACAACTGCACCCAAAACCATAAGATACCTAGGAATAAACCTAATCAAAGAGGCAAAGAATCTATACTTAGAAAACTATAAAGTACTCATGAAAGAATTTGAGGAAGACACCACGAAATGGAAAAATGTTCCATGCTCCTGGATTGGAAGAACAAATATTGTGAAAATGTCTATGGTACCTAAAGCAATCTACACATTTAATGCAATCCCTATCAAAATCCCATCCATTTTTTTAAAGAAATGGAACAATTAATCCTAAAATTTATATGGAACCAGAAAAGACCTCGAACAGCCGAAGGAATATTAAAAAAGAAAGCCAAAGTTGCTGGCATCACAATTCTGGACTTCAAGCTCTATTACAAAGCTGTCATCATCAAGACAGTATGGTACTGGCACAAAAACAGACACACAGATCAATGGAACAGAATAGAGAGCCCAGAAATAGATCCTCAGCTCTATGGTCAACTAATCTTCAACAAAGCAGGAAAGAATGTCCAATGGAAAAAAGATAGCCTCTTCAACAAATGGTGTTGGGAAAATTGGACAGCCACTTGCAGAAAAATGAAATTGGACCATCCTTACACCACACACAAAAATAGACTCAAAATGGATGAAGGACCTAAATGTGAGACAGGAATCCATCAAAATCCTTGAGGAGAACACAGACAGCAACCTCTTCGACCTCAGCCACAGCAACTTCTTCCCAGGAACATCGCCAAAGGCAATGGAAGCAAGGGCAAAAATGAACTATTGGGATTTCATCAAGATCAAAAGCTTTTGCACAGCAAAGGAAACAGTTAACAAAACCTAAAGATAACTGACAGAATGGGAGAAGATATTTGCAAACGACATATCAGATAAAGGGATAGTATCCAAAATCTATAAAGAGCTTAGCAAACTCAACACCCAAAGAACAAATAATCCAATCAAGAAATGGGCCGAGGGGGGCGCCTGGGTGGCTCAGTGGGTTAAAGCCTCTGCCTTCGGCTCAGGTCATGATCCCGGGGTCCTGGGATCGAGCCCTGCATCAGGCTCTCTGCTCAGCAAGGAGCCTGCTCCCTCCTCTCTCTCTGCCTGCCTCTCTGCCTACTTGTGATTTCTGTCTGTCAAAAAATAAAATCTTTTAAAAAAAAATTAAAAAAAGAAAAAAAGAAATGGGCCGAGGATATGAACAGACGTTTCTGCAAAGAAGACATCCAGATGGCCAACAGACACATGAAAAAATGCTCCACATCACTCAGCATCAGGGAATTTTAAATCAAAACCACAATGAGATACCACCTCACACCAGTCAGAATGGCTAAAATTAACAAGTCGGGAAATGACAGATGCTGGCGAAGATGCAGAGAAAGGGGAACCCTCCTACACTGTTGGTGGGAATGCAAGCTGGTGCAACCACTCTGGAAAAAAGCATGGAGATTCCTCAAAAAGTTGAAAATAGAGCTACCCTGACCCAGCAATTGCACTATTGGATATTTACCCTAAAGATACAAACGTAGTAGTGATCCGAAGGGACACGTGCACCCAAATGTTTATAGCAGCAATGTCCACAAGAGCTAAACTATGGAAAGAACCTAGATGTCCATCAACAGATGAATGAATAAAGAAGATGTGGTGTATATGTGTATATATATATATATATATATATATATATATATATATATATAATGGAATACTATGCAGCCATCAAAAGAAATGAAATCTTGCCATTTGTGACGACATGGATGGAACTAGAGGATATTATGCTTGGCGAAATAAGTCAATTGGAGAAAGACAACTATCATATGATCTCCCTGTGAGGAAGTGGAGATGCAACGTGGGGGGTTTGGGGGGTAGGAAAAGAATAAGTGAAACAAGATGGGATCGAGAGGGAGACAAACCATAAGAGAATCTTAATATCACAAAACAAACTGAGGGTTTCTGAAGGGAGGGGGGTCGGGAGAGGGTGGTGGGGTTATGGACATTGGGGAGAGTTTGTGCTATGGTGAGTGCTGTGAAATGTGTAAACCTGGCGATTCACGTACCTGTACTCCTGAGGCTAAAAATACATTATATGTTTATAAAAAAAAAGTATATACAGTATTTAAAAAGGAAATTTATAGCTAAATAATGGTGGTCAATAAATAGTTGAATAGATAATCACTTTATAACTGAATGTTATAATGCAACTTTATAACTGAATGTGGTATCTTTTGCCCTTCATGTCAGCAATTTTTTAAAGGATTTTATCCATTTATTCGACAGAGAAAGAGATCACAAGTAGGTAGAGAGGCAGGCAGAGAGCGAGAGAGAGAAGCAGGCTTCCCGCTGAGCAGAGAGCCCAACGTGGGACTTGATCCCAGGACCCTGAGATCATGACCTGAGCCAAAAGCAGAGCCAAAAGCCTTTTCCCACTGAGCTACCCAGGCGCCCCAGCAAATATTTTTTAAAGATTGATAGTAATCTGGAGAAATTAGTGCTCACACAGAATTGGTAGGAGGATAAATCGATAACCCTTTGTGGAGAGCAATTTGGTTTTTCCTTTTAAAATGTTCATATTTTACTCCTATGAATTTATGTGTCAGAAACACTCCCTCAACTGCCCAATAATATACACTTAAAATTCTTCCTTACACCACTATTTGTAATTACAAAATTTGGAAGCCATGCTAATATTCATCAATATGGAAATAACTAAATACACTTGAGTTCACCCACACTATGAGCCATGTAATGTAGAAAGATGCCTCGGAAATACTACTTAATTTAAAGAAGCAAGCTACAGGAAAATATGTATGTAGCATAATCCCATTTTGACAAAATAATAATGTATATAAAAAATCACTGGAGAAATGGAGGTTAAAATGTTGACCATGGTTATTTCTGGGGTTGGATTTGCTGGGACTTACTTAGCTATTTTGCTAATGTTCGAATATTGCCTATGTACTGTATTTATAATCAGAGAAAAAAACAAATGTCATGGCTTAAGGAACTCTTCATGTTCTGGAAACTCTCTCTCCAATCATCTTCACTTCTCCCTACCCATCAATTTATGCTCTAGGTCACACAGAATCACATACAATTTGTTTCTCACCTCCTTGCTTTAGTTGATGCAATAATTCCCACTCCCTGAGCCACAAAAGGCTCAGACACAGAAACATACTCAGCTTTTATTCATCACTTCATACTCAGCTGAGCTGTCTGCATCTCCAGAAACCCCTCCTTAGATGTCCACTCTCCACTCTGGCTGGCTTGGGTGCTCCTTGTCAAAGGTATCACAGCATGTACTTCATTATGTCAACATTTGTTACAGTGTTAGGTCAACATTGCATTGAAATTATCACTTAACATTAAACTGGGAGATCTTGAAGGTAGGGATATACTCAGTGCTCAGGGCTCTTAGGTTACAAATTCCAGGAAGGCATGTGACATGGCACCATTATTCACTAACCTAGTATCTGATAGGTAGTGGGCACATTGATGAATGAATAATGAATCATGAATGAATTAACTGCCCACCTAGCCGACGTACTTTGGAGTCATCTCTTCAGTTGGCCTGAGTCAATGCCCAGTTCCATTCAAGAACTTGAATTTCAGGAACAGACTTAATTCTTAATTAATCAATTCTTAAGTCAGCAGAGGTGAATAAAATGGAGGCACAGTTGTTCACAGCACTATTTTATTTATTTATTTATCTTCTAATTTTTTTTAACAGCAATATTTTAAATAATAGAGAGAGAAAGTGCAGGTAACCAGACAACTGAGGTGTCTAACTTAAAACATGGGTCTTAACCAAGGGAACATTTACCAAGCATCCACTCTCTTGTAAAAGAAAAATGAGATTTAGTCCCTGCTACGGGTTGAATTATATTCTCTAAAACGATATGCTGAAGTTCTAAACCCCAGTACCTCAGAATGCGACCTTATTTCATATGAGGGTGGTTGCAGATGGAATTAGTTAAGATGAGGTCATATTGGAGTAGAAATGATCCTTAATCCCATATGATTGGTGTCCCTAGAAGAAGAGAGAGACATACAGAGAGAAGGCCATGTAATCACAGAGGCAGAGACTGGAGTGCTGCAAACCCAGAACACCAAGGACTACAGCCACCAGAAACCAGGAAGAAGCAAGGAAGGATTGCCCTACAGCTCTCATAGGGAACACAGTTCTGCTGACACCTGGATTTCAGACTGCTAGCTCCAGAACTGCAGGACAATCCATTTCTGTTCTTTTCAAGCCACCCAGTTTGTAGTACCTTTTTACTGTAGCTCTAGGAAACTAATATAGTCTCTATCTTCAGACACCATAAGAGACACACATACAAACAAATATTTACACCATAGAGTGATAAGACAAAAACAAAATAAAATTGTGTACAACACTCAAATGTAATAACAAGTAGTGGTTAACTCTGCTGGGGATCTATGTGGGGAGGGGAGAACTCATGGAAGGCTTCACACAAACAGTGATGTTAATTTGGGGTGTGGATGATGACTACTGGAATGCAAGGTGGGCATGGGGAATGAGAGCATGTTCTTCCAGACATAGAGACCAGCCTGTGCAAAGCCTGTGAAGTGTGAAATGGCACAGTGGATCCAAGAATGGCAAGTAATTCATTACTGCCCTAGTTTAAGTAGAATGGCAAAAGAAAATATTGACCAAAGAAAAAATTGCAAGAAACAAGGACCAGATCGTGCATCACCTTGTATGCCTTGTCAAGGAAACTGAAATTTATCCATTTCATGATAGGAAGCACTGAGGTTCTGAAGGGAACTACAGGGTGAGAATAGAAAAGTCACTCTGTGGAGCAAAATGAAGAAGGAATTGGGTAGAATTTTTTTCTGTCCCTCATGATGCCCTCTCTTTCCTTCCACAGCTTCCACCCCTTACCCACTAATAGTACTCAGTGACCATCATACAGGTTTTCATGTAGAAAGGAGGTTACTCATTTTTTTCAGTGGCTCCAGGTCACATTGAAAACTAATTGGTGTACGTGTAAGAGAAGATATAAAGATACAAATTTCTCTCATTATAAAGAGTTTTATAATCAGCTTTATAACATTTTTCAAGTATGTCTTCGGATCCCTACTATGAAGACATAGAAGTTCCATGGCTAAATGTGTGGAAAATTTTGGTTTAAACAAAATAGTTTCCTCCCCTCCTGATCTTTGCAGAGCTCTTATTACTCTAATTTATATAATGGCTCTCCAAGAGCAGGGAATTCTGTAAAATGTTTTCCTAATAATGCATTTGATCTCATAACCTTTTCTGCAAATTATCACTTTCCAAAATGGAACACACTTGGGGAAATGTTGAATAGAATTTTCTAATGAGGTGGCGGTCCCTGCTTGGCTGCATTTTTTTTTTATGAGAACTCAGCCCTCTCAAGGATGATGTAAAAGGAGATTTCTCCATACAGTGGAACGTTAGATTAAACTACTTCTGAAGTCACTTTCAACTCTACATGCCATTATTCTGTGGCTATTGATGATTTCCTCATGCCTGAAATCTGATTTGTTCTATCTTCAAGATTTAATTGTATTATTGATTTTTTTTAAAGGGGAGGAAATTTCACCCATTAATTAAATGGTAAACATAACTGGGCAACGATGATTGGATTTTTTTCCCTGCATAAGGTCACTTACTCCCAGGATCAGACTACAAGAGCTTCCTTAGTGAAGAAACCCAATGCTTTCTGCTCCAGAGAGCCACCGGCTCTTTGCCCAATTGTGTGGCTTCTTTACAGACATGCACCTCCAAGACTCCTAGTAACTTAAGCTGTTCTTGATTTTTCCCATGGAAAATGAGATTTAAATACTTGACTGCTTCAAAGGAATGCTATCATCAATGATGTGAGGAGTGCTGAAGAGAAACAAAGAGAACCACTGTCTAAGGGCATGCTGGCAGGACAAACCTCCTGCCAGAGAGGCTGTGTGGAATGTAACTGAGGATGACAGGCAGGAAGATGGGAATGAAGAAATCAAGGAAGAAAAGTAATTTCTTTGCTGACTGAAGAACCTGCTGGTCTATCACAATCCCAGTCAGCCCAGTGGAGGTTTCAGACCCTGACCCTCCTCCCACTTAACTCAGTTATAAGTTACAAGTGCATTGTATTGGCAAAACCTAAATTGCAACTAGTTAAGGGAGCCTTAAAAATGTGATCTTTAGTTTTGTAGCCTCTGGTGTACATGAAGAACAAGAAGACATGCTAGAAAGACATTATGAAAGATAGGGAGAAGGCCAAACAAACTACAATATGTGCCACCCAATAGATAGATATAACAATACTTAGAGAAGGCAGATATTTTTGAAAGAAAACAAAACAGACTAGAAAGAGTCAGGTGAGATTCGATGACAAGTCATAATCTACCTAAGGAAGCTCCTGGTGATCTAGTTACCCTACCAGTCATTAATAGCCAGTCACACCTAAGTTGAGTCTGAGTAAGGATGGAACATATATAGCAAACATCCTTCCACTTTCCCTTTCCAACCCTGTGGCAGACATTAATAATCAATCACATCACTTTTGTGGTAAACCTAGACTCAGTTTTAGAAAACTTTTCAGAACAATGCATCAGGCAGCTGGTAATATCAATCAGAGCGCACAGAAAACTTGGAAATTCTCATCCTTCATTCAGAGTCTTTATAACATTTTACTTTTAAAAATGGTCTGTCTGCTGGTCTGTCAGCTATTGCCACAAAAATTATATGCAAAAATGAAACAAAACAAAGAAACAAATATAAAACAAAATTCAGTGATTTAAAGAAACATTCATCTATTACTGCTAATGCATCTGCCATTTTGGCTGACCTAGATGAGGCATGGTTAGAGCACCTATGCTCCACCCGTCCCTCATTCTCCCTGGACCAATGAACGTCCAGGCATGTTCTTCTCATGAAATGACCAAGGCACAAGAGGGGCTACAGAAATGCACAGCCCAGGTTTGGAACTGGCACACTATCATTTCTATGCACAGGTCCCTAGAAAGAACAAATCACAAAGTTGGGCCCAAATTTAAGGGCAAGGAGATACAGTTCAGCCTCTATGAGGCACCAGTAAGGGTGCAGAAGCAAGGGGTGACAGGAAATTGGGTACCATAAAGCAACCTACCAGAGGTCCTTGTCAAAGGTCATTGTCAGCTCACAATAAAATTGAGTGTAATCTCTAAATTTCATTGCCAACAACCTTGAGAAATTCTGCCCTACTTTGTAAGGCACTGCATCTTGTCAATTAAGAAAGTTGATCCACATCAGAGGCCCATAGCAACAGTGCTGTCATCTAAAGACATCAATTTGTTTCCATTATTCAGTGCTATTTATGAAGGAAGTTAATACATATATATTTGTGATGTTGACAGTCTCAGGAAACAAATATAGCCTGATGGTAATAAGAAGTCCTAGAACATATACGGTGTTATAAATTTTTAGTTTATTGATGCCACGATTAAAAGAATTGCTAACAAAATATGTTTTCACCATATAATAGTATAAAAACATGCCATTTAACTATAAATCTTCACAACATGAAAAGCAACTATATGATTTGGTGTTATATACTGCATTCATAATCACTATTTTGGCACCAGGTAGTAGAAAACTATGACTACATTTACTGAATCCACCAATGCTATAAATGTGTTTGAATAATTTTTCTACCAAGAAAGCTACATTTCAGAACACTTCATGTTCCTGATTCCTTTTAACAAAACTTAGTCTTAGTACTTGCATTAAAGATTGTCTTTCCTCTTTCTCCCTCCATGCTCAAATCTATAATCACCAGTGATCATGCAAGGTGGGGAAAAGGGAAGGAAAAGATGTTATTTTAAAAAAACTAAATGAGAGAATACTTTTACGAGAAAAATTATCTTTCATTTATAACATCTTGGGTTGCCTCTTGGGTTGTTGTAGAAAGATATCCCTTAAGATTATGCAGGATGGTCCAGGAGTGAAGAAAAGAGAATTAAATTGTTCTATGCAATAAGTAAGAAGTTTTTGTGGAAGTGGGGGGTGGTGGTGTCTGAGAACATAGTAGAAACTGGGGAAGAGATAAAAGAGGTTGAAGAGAGAAAAAGGGGTTCATGGCAGGAGACCAGAGAACAGATGGCTATGTGGAAGTCCAAAGTTGTGAGCATAGCTACTAATCTTAAAGGAAAGGGGTAGCTGATAGTTTATTTTAAATTGTTTGCCAGCTCTGCTGCAGTATCACACAAACCTGACATCAACGTCCAAGTCACTGGTAAAAGTCTACAGTATATTTCATAAAAGTCAGAAAAAGGAACTCTTCCTTTCAGGTTAACCAAAAGCAGAGAAAAGGAATATCCACAAAAGATGAAATAAAGAAGCAGCAGAATTTGGTGGAAGCAGAAAACATGAGCAAGAGGTAACTAGACGAAATGAGAGCAGGGTTGCCAGGTAGAATAAATGACATCCATTTAAATTTTAATTTATAGTAACAAAATTTTTTGCAAGGTCTCAAAAAATTGCAGGGACATACTTATTCTTAAAAAATTAGTATTGTTATTTACTAAATCTAGCACCTCTAAATGTAAACCTCTTCTACAAAAAAAAAAAATCCTCAGCTCTGTTGTAGCAAGTTTGTGCTTCCTTTTTGGACTTACAATGGGGTTTCAGGTCAGTTTTATTTAAATTCATTAAACATTATTCTCCACCTTCCAGCAGACAGGAGGATCTGAGGAATTCCAGAGAAGTGAATTATACTAAATTTATCAATTGCCCTTGTTATTAGCTATTAATCTCTGTTAACCTAGTCACCTATTCCCCATGTCTTTTTATTATGATCATAGCACTTTAAAATGGGGACTATGCTCCCAGTGACTTTTGCCTCCTATGCAACAGAAAGAATAAAAAGTAAAGACTAGAAGTAGACTTCTTTTTCTGGCATTAAAGACAGATTAGATACTCTGAACAATCCTCACAACTGAATCAATTGAAATGCAGGATAAAATTTCTCTTTCTTTCTTTCTTTCTTTCTTTCTTTCTTTCTTTCTTTCTTGGACAGAGAGAGATCACAAGTAGGCAGAGAGGCAGGCAGAGAGAGAGGAAGGGAAGCAGACTCCCCACTGAGCAGAGAGCCAGATGTGGGACTCGATCCCAGGACCCTGAGATCATGGCCTGAGCCGAAGGCAGTGGCTTAACCCACTGAGCCACCCAGGCACCCCGATAAAATGTTTCTTAAAATATTTTAAATGTATCATTGAGCTGTCACAAAGGAATCTTAAAGAATCCAAAAATGAAATGAAAGCAGGAGCTCTAGGTGGTAAGCAAATATGAAACTCTGCATGGAGAATATGTACTAAATCCTAGAGACACATTTAATAAAACTGAAGAGTGCATAGCTGGTGGGGTGTGTGTAAATCCTAGCTACTCCCCAAGGTAGGGCATCAAATGGAAGACCCTGTACAGAGGTGAGATCACCAAGGCCTACACCCTCAGAAAAAATAATAAAAAACCAACCCCTGCATGCTGAAAGCGATACTCCACCTCCACCTTGACACTGGGTGGAAAAGGAAAAAATATTCTCCTTGAGCTCTCATAACCACAGAGTGCTCTCATGGGTTCACAGTCTAAATTCACACCAACACTGTGGTCCAAACACCCAAGCAGAGAATTTCAAGTGGCCCCAACACACTTCTGAAAAAGAACAATGACCGCAGCATGAAGTTGTTGAATCTCCCCCAAATCCATCCTGAAATGTAGCCAACCAAACAAAAAAGCCTTGCAAAGACTCCCCACCAAAAGCAGACCCATCCAAATAGAAATGTGGGGACCAGTGTGAGGGCCAACTGGTGAAGCTGAGAGGAGCCTTCCTTGGCTTCAAGTGTCAGTGCAAGAACTATCCAGGGGGATGGGAGAGGACCAACACTGGTACAGTGGACTTTCCCTTCAGAATCTCAGAAATACCCCATCCTTTCTCCCCAGTGCTTTCCACTGGCACACCCATAAGAAACCAGCTGACATGGGAAGCTGTGTCAGCTTCCTACACTACAGAGCAAAGCAGGAGAGAGATGAAGAATAGGGGCACGGGCAACCACGCAAGCCACCCCTTTCCTTCTCGCTGTGGGGCAACACTTGTCAATGACTGTGAGGGGTAGAGCCTCTGAGACTACGTTGAACTTTTTGAAGTCATCTGGTTGGTACTGTGGCACAGCCTTGACAGGCACAGAAATTGGTATCAGAAGGGGGACCCTGCTAACAAGAAAAATGCACTCAATCGGTGACACGGGTTTTGTGCTCAGTTGGTCAGCAGCAGGAAACCTGAGCAGCATCCAGAATGGCAATCAATTGTATACATTAGGAAGCCTTTGGTGGAATCGTCACTATAGGAACCTGGAAGGCAGCTCATATATCTAGTGAATTTATAATCCTAGCAGAAAATTTTAGAAGACAAAATGTTAGCTGTGTGTTTTGGTTACAATTGGTCATTTCAATAAAGTGCCACAGGGAAGCAAGGAGCTTGGAGAAGATTTGGTTGGCTTTCAGAAAAGGATGAAGGAGAACACAGTCCACAAATTCAAGGATTCGTATGGTACAGGAGGCAACTGCCTCTCAACCCCAAACAGTAAAAGGTAGCAAGTTTTGGCAGACCAAAGCCAATTAAAGCTCAGCTTTGGGGCAAACATCTGGTCAAGTTATGGACATCTGAATTCAGAGATCAGATTCTTCAAAATGAGAATGGTGGCAGGGAGTAGAGGTTGAATTAACAGTGTGGTATTCAATAAACATGGTCATTGGAAAAATTGGCTCAGGGAAAAGATATTGTGCCTATCTGAGATTTGGGGTTGTTTTTTAAAATAGAGATACTAAGATTAGAAAATGGTGACCAACTTTTTGTAAATCTGAAAACCAAATGAAAGATTTCAATCCCTGGTTGGGGGGGGGCAGTCCTTACCAACAATAACTGAAGAAATAGAAAATCTGGATAATCCTATAACCATTATATAAATTTAATTAATATTTTAAAACTATCCCCCCAAAGTAGGCCCTGAGAGCTTCACAGGCATATTCTACTAAATATTCAAGTAAAAAATAACTCTAATCTTACATAAATTCTCTCAGAAAACATAAAATGAAGAAATGCTACTCAACTCATATTCTGTCATAATTTCATACCCAACTCACACAAAGAAAGCACAAGAAAGAAACCAATCACACAGGTCAGGATAAACTCATGAACAAAAATGTAAATATCCTAAGGAAAATACTGTAACTTTGAAGCCCAAAATGTGTAAAATGATCATGTAACATGATCAAGTCAGTTTTCCTTCTCAGGAATAAAAGTCTGGCTTAAAATTAAACATCAAATGATCTAAATGATCATTTCAATAGATGTAAGAAATGCATTCAATAAAATTCAATACCCACTCATGATTTTCAAAAAGAAAACCTCAAGAAACAGGAACTACAAAGTCTCTAACTTATCAAAGTAAATCTAAAAATAACTGACAGCAAAGCATACTTAAACGTAGTGCTTCCAGCATTTCACTGTCATACACTGTCTGGTAAAAGACATGGATGCCTATTTAATACAGTTTCTATTTAACATTGTACTAGAGATCTTAGCCTGTATAGTAAGACAAGAAAAACAGACCAAAATGGATTTGAAAGGAATAAATATGTCAGTATTTGCATATCCTATGATCATCTACATAGATGTCCAAAACAGCTGCAAATAATTCGTTAATAACAGAGTTTAATAGTTCCTGTTTACAATGCCAATTGCATTGCTCTACACCTTCATCAATCAGTCAAAAAATCATAATTTTTAAGATACTTTTTTTTAAAAAAGATGCTTTTAGCTAGGGAAAAAAGCTAACCAAAGAAGTTTTACTGAAAAAAAAATATAAAACTATACTGCGGGACTGTGGGAGACCTAAACAAATGGAGAGAGATGCAAGACTCTTGGATAGAAAGATTTAACATCATAATACAGTTAATTCTCACCAGAGTGATATTTAGATTCACCTGTATACTTTTCAGAGCCCCAAAATATTGTTCAGAGAAACATGCAAAAGGAAAACAACTAGGAAGAGGAAAGTTAACACAAATGTCAGGATAGTTTCCTTTGCGTGGGGCTGAGAAGAGAATTAAATTCAGAAGGGGTTCACAGGAGGCTTCTGAAATCTTAGTTTCTGTTCCTTAAACCGAGACACAGGCCTTTGTTTTATTATTTTTCATTAAACTTTACATTTGAGTTTTACACACTTTGACTATATGTTTCCAAATTGAGATTTTAAAAATAATATTAAATAATTTGCCCAAATTGTCTACCAGTCTATGGTTTCTCCCAAAATTCCTGGTAATGTTAACCCACTAGACTTGGTAAGTACAAGAGGGTCGACACTTCTTCAACCTATTTTCTATTGCCTAGTACAGTACCTGGAATGGAAAAATAGCTCCATAAATATTTTTTTTTAGTGAGTGAATAAACAAAGACTCATTAATCCTCTATACCGGCATGCATCCGTGCCAACGCCAATTATTCTCATCCTTAGAACTATGCTTCGTATTCATTTATCTCTAAGCCCTGCTGGTGTTCCTATTATTTCCTGCCCACTGTCTACTGGATTTCCTCTCTGCTGAAATGCTTGATTCACTTCCTCATATATGTTTAATGAAGTTGTCAGCAAAGCACTTTCTCATCAGACAGCCTGGCTTACGTTTTACTTAAGCATGCCTTATTAGCATGCCTAATTCTACTTCCAGAAAACACAGTTAATTAAACTACCAGATCTGTGAGTGTGGCCTGGCATCACTCTTGGCATTTAGTAGCATTTATACATCAAGGGAAATTGAGGAACCCAGCCCCTCTGCTGGGACTTGAGTAGCACGGCAAAGGCTGGGCTTGTCCATGAGGAAGGAGCTGAGGCAATAGTTGGACGACTGTATGAGCTTGGGCTCAGACACAAGCAGCAACAGTGACTGGAGCCCATTCAGTGCAGCCCCTGCCCCCAACAAATACCTGAGGCTCTGGGCTCAGTCCCCACAAAATGCTGCCATTGCATTTTTAATGCATTTTTTAAAAGTATGGTATCATACTTCCCAGGGGTTAATGTTCATGAGTGGCTTTGGGATAAGGTGTCTTCTGATAACCCTGACAGAGTAACATTAAGCAACTTGGGGATTCTAGGCCTTTTGGGGGAGAAACTGGCACTATGGGACAGATGTGGCCAAGCTGGCGTATATCCAGACTAGTCCACTCTCAGGCAGCCACAGAGATCTGAGTCTATCAGAGGTTCCTCCTTCTATCATTCTTCCCCAAGCTTCCCTCCAGGGTCCAAGGCTACATATGTAAATTAAGTTCTTGCATTAGGTCTCAAAACGCCCCAAGGAGTTTTGTGGTTCAGGGTTAATTAGATACAGAAACATAACAAATTCAGAGTAGGTAAGTAAACTTCATTGAATTCTAGTTCTAGGGTCTCAATTGTTTCCCAATGTGGTTTATGCCAGAATCATGATGTTGAGACCTCCAGCAATATGTCCTCCAAACAGCACCAGTTTATGACCCTGGTGATAGAATTCAGGTGGTACTACTTTGCCTGACAATCCAAGCTGCCTCTCCCACTAAAGATATATAGCTTTGGGTATGGTCATGCAACCCCGCTTAGCCTCTCTTTTCTCATTTGTAAAATGGGGATCACACGGCCCTCCCTGTGGAGTTATTGAGAGGGTTAAGGATATGACATATATGAGATGAGTTACACAGAGTAGGTACCCAATAAATGGAAGCTATCTGTACTAATATTATCATTATTTTTCCATTACCCTCTCACAATGCCTTCTGGCCTTGCAGAGATGATCTCTCCCTTCCTTCCCATAAGTGCTCAGTGAGACTTAAGCATTGATGACACTGAAGTCAGAATATTCTGGGTTCCAATAATGACTCTGCCAATTAATAGGGCTATGACCTTAAGCAAGTTACTTATGCCTTCTTAAAATCCATTGGAATAGTAACAGTACCAGACTCAAAAAAATCCTTGCCAGCTGATTCATGCAATCAGTTTCCTAGGTTCTATGTAAACAGTAATCATTATTATTACTCCCTCAATTCCTCAACTCCAATTCCTACTAACCCAATGCAGACATTTATACTAAGAAACAAATTATTAACAGATTCAACCCTAAGAATAGGTATTTGTCAACGAAGAAAAAGTTCTTGTTAGTGGGAACACCGGAAAGATACTTTTGAATAGGAGGCTCTCCCGGCCCCATGGGTCCCTCTTTCCATACCCACAGGATTGAAAGCACAACTTCGGAACTGCCCCTGACATCCAAGAGGAGCCTGACGCCTGCTCTGAATGCTTAGAGACCAAAAAGACTGTTCCTGTTCATATTCTTAGAAGAGTACAACAGGGGTTATTAAGCAATTATTTCCTTGATATGATGGTCTCTCCAATTTTTTTTTTGGCAATTGTTCCCTCTTCTTTTAATTTGGCCATTTAACATCTCTAATTAAAGATACTTCTGTAACCCAAAACCACTGTGAATGTATCTTGTATATCTACCCTGGGGACACATACACATAGGGTATTGCCAAGTCTCACTTTGCGCAGTGCCCCTGTGCCTTGTGGGAAATGGGATGTTGCGGGGGGCGGGGGACGTACTGGTGGGGGTGTCTTTGAGGCTATTTGAGGGCCGGCTGATCTGCCTGAGCAACAACAGTGACTTTTTTTTTAAAGATTTTATTTATTTATTTGAAAGAGACAGAGAGTGCACATGCACAAGCAGGCAGAGCGGTAGGCAGAGAGAGAGGGAGAGAGAGAAGCAGCCCCCCGCTGAACAGGGAGCCTGATGCCAGGCTAAACCCCAAGTCCCTGGGGTCATGACCCAAAGGCAGACATTTAACTGACTGAGCCACCCAGGTGCCCCAACAATATTGACTCTTACAGCACTTTTCTTTCATAATAAAATTCCTTAACATTTGTAATAAACTAATTGGGGGATCATCTATTTATTGACTATACACACACACTGGATATTGCCTCCACAATGCTGGATTTAGTTACCACAACATGCCCAGCACCTAGCACCATACTGCCCACCAAGTATATACTCAATAAATATCTACTGACTAAATGAGAAAATTTGAAGTTTCCAATGGAAGGAGATTCTTTATGTCCCTCTCTCCTTTGGAATAAATTCCATTGATGGGTTAGGATTTTAGGGGCCAATAATTCAGAACTATTGAGAGAGAGGAGGAAAAAAGGAATCAGCTTTATTACTTACATAACTGGATTGAAGCGTGTGGCCTAGACGTGCAACTACAATGACTTACCAGCAGCCACCCCTCATCCCCAGCTGAGCCATCAGAGGCCTCCTTGACTGGGTCAGGAAAAACGGTATACAGCAGAAAGCAGACCAAAATAAGTCTATTCTATAGACAGGGTCTCCAAAGAGACTGAAAAGTGGAGGGTGGCTGGTCGAGCCACAAGTACTGAGTGCCTCCCAAAGCAATCAATAATTGCCTCCTCCCACCTGCCATGCATGGGGAGAAATGAGTGGAGTGATGGATTAAGAACAAGGCCAGATGCATAATTTCCAACTGGAAAGACCCGCCTCCATCAGCAAGCCATTAACATGGGTCCAGTGAGCCCCAGACTGTGGTCATGATGCTGAATCTACAAAGGGCCAGCAAACTCATCATGACAGGTGACCAAGAGAGGACCATCCAGACTTGGTCTGGGCTTCCCCTCAGGAGACAGGGAGAATGAGGCTTTCATGCTGTGAGTCCTTAGTGCCATCAGAGACAGAAACACACACACACACACACACACACACACACACACAGCACTGTCACTTTTCCTAGAACCCTGCCTAGCCAGCTTGGAAAGTATCCCCAGGTTTCTATGTAAATAGCACTGGAACAGTTGAGATGATGGCCCCATCCTTAAGATAAAGTGACAGCTTAGGCTTTTCTGGAAATGGGACTCTTATCAAGATCCCTGAGGAGTGGGGAGGGAGCAGGGCATGTCCTACATACTGTCCAGAGGCATTCCTCATCTCCCTTCCCCTATACCTCTCTCTCATTTCCCTCCCTCTCTTCTGGCAGGAGGGATCCCCCACTAAGTTCCCAGTGCTTTCACATTTTCTCTAGCTCCCAGAGCCCACTCAGATCTGGTCTCCCTGAAGTGTCCCCCAAATCACAAAATTAAGTCTCCCTTTTTTGCATCATTATTCTCATCCCCCAAATTCAGTCTCCCTCAGGAAAGCTAAACTAGGAACTGGGATGAAAACCTCTCTGAATTAGTTCACACAAAAGTTCCCCTTTTTTTTGTCCAAAACACAACTGAGTAGAATTTCACCAAAGGTGTGTCCCTTCTTTGCCTCTGAACATAGTCACATCTGAATGTCATTCCTGGAATGCTGTCACAAGCAGCAATCTCATGGGAAACTAGTCTTGGCAGATGCTGAAACTGGCCTTGGGCTGAAGCTGATGTGGAAGAGAGCAGAACAAAAAGATGAAAGGAATCTGGGTCCCGAAAGACACAACTGAGCTGATGATTGCAACATGTCTGGAGCCTGCCCTTTTCTTCCTATAGATTTCTCCTTTGTAAACATAGGAATTTCTTATTGTTTAAGGGCCAGGATCAGAAGAAAGTGAGTAAACGAAGCAGGTGCAAGATCAGATTCTGTTGATATTTTATTCATCACAGATTTTTTTTGCATTAATGCTGAAATTTTAAAACATTACATTAAAATGCTATAAATCTGTGTTACTGTTTTTTGGTGTTCCTCTCCCAAAAGTGCACCCAAGACAAGTTCCTTAGGTGCACCCCTCAAGTCCTGACCCAGCTACTTTCAATTGGCAATTTTTGTTACTTACAGTCAAAGTCACATTCAAAGTGGAAAAACAAAGAGTTTGATAAAAAGCTGTCAGGGAAATTTGTTATCCATATGGGATAAATGTTTGAGTAAGATGCTAACTTCAGACAGACCCCAGGAAAAGCCCATATGCTAGCACTGCATTGTGGGAGAGAGGGAGAGCTAATGCATGGAGGGGAGTTACTGAACTGGCCACAGCTTTGCAACCAACACAGCTCATTGCTTGGTCTCACAGGATGTCTCCAAGGCCATATGAAACCACTGCATCTTGAAACTCCATGGGAAGAGGACAGGCAAGGAAACAGACGGTTGCATTTCTTCTTTCCCTCTTCTCTTTCTTGATAGAAGTCCACCTGCTAGGGCTTTCACTCTCTTCCACTTCCTTGTTTGGCCCACTCCGGTCAGCCACTGGAGAAATCTGAGCCTCCACAGGTCCCATCTAACCAGGGTGCCACTATGACAGACTCTCCTTGTCAGTCGGTGCTGCACAATGGGCTCCTCAGGCTATGGCATCAGTGGCCATGGCTTTATGCCCACAAGAGCAAAGTGAGCCATTGCCATGGTCCCACTGGCCAGGAAGCAGAGAAGGTGGCCAGCATCCTGGCTGAGCCTGGTAGATCTAGATCCCTACCTCCCCTTTTACGCAAAACTAATTTCTAGGGCACTAAAGACCTATTTAAAGAACAATAAACTATAAAAGTACTAGAAGAAAATAAAAGAGTGTGCTTCTATTATTTGGGGTAAGACGGACTTCCTTAAACAAGACACAAAAAAGCAAAATCATAAGAAAAAGCCTTACTAACATAACTGTACCAAGAATTAAGCTTTGTGTAAATAATTTCTTGACTGGGACAATTTTGCTCCCCAGGGTACATCTGGCAACACCTGGAAACATTTTTGCTCACCAAAACTGGGGAGGGGAGGTTGGATATTACTGACATCTAATGTACTGAGGCCAGGGTCACTGCTAAATATCCTACAGTGCACAGGACAACCCCACATCAAAGAATTATCTAGCCCAATATTTCAACAGTGCAGAGGTTGAGAAAGCCAACCACAAGCAAGGTTAATAGGCAAGTTAAAGACCAAGAAAAGTTGTCTGGCATATATATCCCCAATAAAAGATTAGTTTGAGATGGAGAGAGAATTACAAATCAATACCCAAAAAAATTCAACAGAAAAAGGTGAGATAATTTCTCATCCTTTCAATTGGTAAAAATTTTCTTAGACCCAATAATATCAAATGATAATGAGACTATAGGATTGAAAGACTCTCAGATCCTCCTGGCAACTGTGTAAGTAAGTACAACTGCCCAGTACAAAAAGGTATTCAACAGAATTTTTTAAAATCTGGGATATTCCTATCATACCAGTTGAACATCTGCAAAAGTGAGGTGTGCCCCTTTTAGGGCTATTCCTTACAGCACCTAGCGAGAGGTCCTCCATGCGTTTCCTCTCTTCATGATGATGGAATTTAGAGCTACCTTTGACCTAGCTTCAATCATGCCTAGAAGGCTAAGACAGCAGGAAGGTCTGTGATTGGCCGCATGGACAAAGCCATCTTTTTACCTGAACTGTTCACCTTGGGACCATTATGTGAGAGAAACTTTCTTTAAAAATTTAAACTATATTTGGGGGTCCCTCTGTGGAAATAGCTTTCTTTAACAAAGACATTGTATCTGTGTGCAGTGTGTGTAAAAGCAAAGGAAAAGGTCTGGAAGACTATACACAGAACTCAGGAGTTTCCTTGTGGCTGGGGAATGGGTTTGGGAATCAGCAGTCAAAGAACTCTTTCTGTGATGTTTTTCTTTTAAATAAGAAACAACAGTCACACACAGTGCATTTTAAAAACTGTGCATTTTTAAAACAATTGACCAGATTATGTTGCCAAAGCACATTCAACAAACAGCAACAACTAGTAGTAACAACTAGTAGTAAGAGGCAGATGCAAGATAATAGAAGCATATATTTGCACTCAGGAGACCCAGGTCTACAGCTATGTTCCAGAGTCTGTTTGCTGCCAGACCTTGGTCAAGCTGCTTCATCTGAGGCTAAGCCTTTTCATGTATAGCATAAAGACAATAACACCTCCCTCACACAACTGTTGTGAGGAATAAAGAGAATCATGTGTATAAAATTCTTAGAATGGTGCCTGGTCTTTGGAAAACACTAAATAAATGAAATGTTTGTTGTTGTTGTTGTTGTTGTTGTTGTTGTTGTTAGGATATGGGTGAAAAGCAAAAGAAAAGCTCTCTATTCTGCTAGAAATATATACATGAGAATAAAAATAAAGGGGTATATAGCTCGTAAGGAAAGAACGAATGAAACAAAATTCACCCCCACTTAACATGCATACATTGAGCACATATTATGTGCTAAAAGGTCAGGAGGGGGGCAAGGACAGGCAAGCAGGAGGCCATGTGCAAATAGATGAAACAAGGAACCACATCCCGTTCATGGAATCTCAACATGAAAGTAGGAGGGCTGAAGGGTGAGGAAGTAGGAGGGGTGATCGGCCAAAAAAGGAGGGGCTTTGGGGCACCTGGGTGGTTCAGTGGGTTAAAGCCTCTGCCTTCGGCTCAGGTCATGATCCCGGGGTCCTGGGATCGAGCCCTGCATTGGGCTCTCTGCTCAGCGAGGAGCCTGCCTCCCTTCCTCTCTCTCTGCCTGCCTCTCTGCCTCCTTGTGATCTCTGTCTGTCAAATAAATAAATAAAATCTTAAAAAAAAAAAAAAAAAGGAGGGGCTTTGAATGCCCTGTTGGAGAATCCAGTGACATTGTGGAGGGTGGGTGTGCAGGGGACATGGCTGGGAAGCCAGAGAAACAGGAGATGCTATTGCTGAAGTTACATCAGTGAGCATAGAAAGAGCAAAGGCAACCCAGAAGAAAGCCCATTTAGGTGGCAAAACCCAAGTAAGAGTTGATCCACTAGACTTGGGGGAAGAGACAAGGAGCTGAGGAGGCCACACTGGCTTTCTAGTGGGGATGACTGATTGCACCTCTGAACTACAGAGATCAGGAGGTGGCCGCCTCCCCGGCAGGAGGAGGGTCTTTTCACAAAGCTATCCAATTCCCGGGCTACCAGTTCTGAAAGTGTGAATGATTGGGTGCCACTGCCAGATCCTGCGGAGGGATGTTCACAGGCAGGATCAGGAATACCTTAGAGGAGGAGAAAGACAGCTGCTGGCCTCTGCCCTCCACAGACCCCTGGAAAGTGGCATCTGTCTCATGGCCAATAATCTAGGGCTTCCATATACCCTAGAATGGCCCAAGTCCACGTCTCAGCTCATCTCTGTCTTTCACGGGCATTTCTAGCTGCATTTAAGCCTTATAGGTTGCAAGGGCTAGAGAGACAAAAGATGGAAATGTATTACCCTGTATTAGAGTCCCTGGTATCTGTGTGCTCAATCGTTCATATTTTCAATTAAACCATGAGGAAATAATTATGCAAACCAGAACTTCACCATCCATAGGGAAATTATTTAGTTTATTATCCTTGAGAGGTTTGTACCAGGGCATCTAAATCTTTAGATAAGGAGCTAATTTAATTTTGGTACCCCTTCTGCTAAGATTTCATACTCTGGGGTAATATATCAAATAAAAGAGAGAGAGAGAGAGAGAGAGAGAGAGAAAACATGTGAGATCTCTGGGTCAACAAAATTAACATGATTATTAATAAATAGAAAGTTGACTGCTATACCTCAAAAGTCTACAAAGTTCTTTCTCACATGCATTTCCTCTTAAAGAATACACATTTATTCTTAAAGATAATAGGAAGCAAAAATTCCAAAAACAAAACACCTGAGTTATACTTGAAGCCAACTATTCTAGGAAAAGTCCTTATTTTTATACGTTTATATCACCAAATTTATAACACCTTGAATCATAGTTTTCAAGCTGAAAAAGACCATTGCACAGAACTACACTCACTTCAGAGGTGAAATGAAGGCTCCAAGTAGAGCAATAGCTTGGTGAAGCTCACTCAGTTAGTTAGTAGTGCAGCTGGGGCGAGGACCCAGGTTTTCTATTCTCAATGCAGCATTTTCTCCTTTAGACTATACTATCTCCATTCCTGACATCTAGCCATTTGTTTAAAAATTAAGTGTTAATTAGAATTTAGATTCTAGGGGCACATGGGTGGCTCAGTTGGTTAAGGGTCCAACTCATGATCTCAGCTCAGGTTGTGATCTCGGAGTGAGTTCGAGCCCCACATTGGGCTCCACACTGGACGTGGAGCCCACTTAAAAAAAAAATTAGATTACGGGCATTGGCATATAATCATAGCACATTATATGTGCTATGATGAGTGTTGTGAAGTGTGTAAGCCTGACAATTCACAGACCTGTACCTCTGGGGCAAATAATATGTTATATGTTAATAAAAATAATTTAAAAAATAGATTCTAGCACTTTTCATGTCATATGGAAATTTTTGTGTTCTTCACGTCTGTCTTTCCAACAGACTGAGTTCTGAGAACCAAAAGTACATATTATTTATTTTTTATATACGCCTATTGCCCAACAAAGGCTCTGTGAAGTAGTTAGCATATACCAACAAAATCTTGTTGAATTGATTACTCTGTTCTCAGTGGTACCATGAATACTTGCTGCCGGTCCTTCCTATCAAAATCTAGCATGTTCTGGGTTGATTTTATGTCTTTACAATTGTCTATATCTCACTAGTTCTTTTTGTTCTATTTATGTACTTCAAGTGGAAAAGGCAAAACCTGACCTCTTTTCTTATCCCCCAAGCTCCTCTTCTTTATTAAGCTGAAATCAAAAATATTAAACTACATAAAAGGCTTTTGGTTCATGCCCCTCCTCCTGTAGATAGCAACGAGCACAGATGTTCTTTCATTGGATTTGATTAATTCTTTCATAATGGAATAAAAATTAACTTCACAGAAACAGTACATACAGCCAGAGGTAATTCAATGCCTAATGAATGAAATATTACATAACCAAACAGCTTTAAGTGGCTATTCTTGATTCAAAAGGCACAGCCTCTCTATTTTACATTTAATTTCCTCTCATTCTTTCTAATTTTGTCATTGTGTAGTAATTACTACTCTCTGAAAACCATGCCTTCCGCTCATCCCATTCCCACCCTTGTAAATGAACCCCGTCCATCCACACTAGACTTCACTGGGCTTGATTTGAAAAGTCACCGCACACAAAAGCAGGTCATCTCTGTTTCCAGGATGCTCCCAGCCCCCCTCCTGCTTTCCCATCCTTCGATTTCTCCCACTCAGTTTCCAGGTTCCTCCACACCCTGACATTTGGGATTTGTGCCGTGGCCCCATACTTTCACAGTAATGTGGACAGATGATTCAGTTTGGACTTGCTGTCCCTCCAGGATGGAATTTCTCAGCTCTGCCTTCTTGCTGCCCTCTTGGACAGCCAGAAAGCAGAATTCTGCCTTTGGCCACAGCACTCTTGGGAACACAAGCTCCAAAGAGCCCCCAGCTCACAGAGGAGGGAACCTAGCAGGCATCAACGCTGCTCATATTCCTATTTCCTCTCATGAACCCCACATATCTTAAATTCTCCCCCTCATCAGCTTCCCTAAAACCTTAGCCTATAAAGCTCTGTACCCCCATACCTTGCCTCTCCCATCCTCCCCTTTCCTTGGAGAGCCTGCCTCTCCCATGATGACACCCATGGCCCTGTGCAGGGTTGGGGGTGGCTATGGGTGCTCCTCACTGATCTCTTCCACTTCGAGGCCATTGTCCACATGCACCCTCTCATTAAAGGGGTGTTCCACCATGGTCCTGCCTTCTGACCACTTATTCCCTTTGTCATCAACATTTTCCCCTACTTCCTGGTTACTCCCTCTCATGCATTAAAGACTTGAAGTAGCTAGATCACTAGAAATTGTTCTCACCCCACACTGTTTCTCTGTTAGAGTCATAACTCAAAATATCAGTCCCGCCCAAGCTCTCTCTTCCCAGGTTATCTGTGGTCATTCCCACCATCTCTGTTCTACAGATCCTTTAGGACCTGTGGGGCATCAACCCACACCCTTCTTTATGCAACAGTCTCTCCTCCCATTATGCTACTTTGATTCCAACGTCCTAAGAGATCTCCACCTTCCCTTCTTCTCTGTGCTCTCATACCCTGCCTGACCCTAGGTTAATCAAGCTATCTGGTGTTAAATACTGCTAGAGAAAATCCCGTGTGCTGTGGTAGTATTTTCTCTTTGTCATGCACCTCTGTTCCTCTCTTTCCTCTGGCCACTTCCATGGAATGAAAGCCAAGGGTCCGTTCTCAGTCTTCGCCTTACCTAACGTGACCTCCAACACACCCCATGTTCTGGCTTTCCTCCTACCTCGAGGCTGCTCCCTTGTCATCTCTCTGACCTCTCCCTGGAGCTGCATCAGGCCTTGGTCTTCAGGCCCTATCTCCTTCCTCCCCCTTACCTATACTTACTGCTTAGGTAACCATCTGAGCTCACTGCTTTAAATACCACCTCCATGCTGAAGACTCCCAGATGTGTGTCTAGCCTGGATTCCAGAACAGCCTTATTGAATTTTTGCCTAGGCTACCTCAAAGGCATCTTGAATTTCATATGTCCCAAACCTAGTCCTCCACCTCCCCACTCGGCCCCACCTTTTTTGGGATTCATGAAGTGTGCCCATTCAATAAAAGGTAGCTATCATTCTCTCTCTTGGATCAAAAACTTGACTCAACAATTTCTGTTAAACCTCTACTTCACCTCATCTGTCAGCTAATCCTGTCAGCTCTCCCTCTGAGCCACCCAGGCACCCCTCTTTCTCATTTTTATAAGAGTCTTTTTTATTCATTTTAAATAGTGATCATTTGGTGAGAAAACCTTACCACTGGCTAAAAAACTGGCCAGAATATCACCAGATCTCAGTTCCGCATCTTCTGTGTTTTCTTTTCGAGCACATTTTTCTGTGAATTTTGAGGGAAATGAACTGAGAAGCTCATCACAGTTTTAGGCCGGGTTGAAGGAGTTTAACAATTTAACAGGTTGGTTTCATCACCTTGACTTTCTTTTTCAATTTTTGCTCACTTTTCTTGCAAAGGCATATAGGCCATGGTGTACAGGCGTCTCATGGGTGACCTGTCTGCAGTTTTTTAGTGCTAAGTTAACAAATAAGAGGAAAGAGAGAATTGGGAAGTAAAGAAGGATCACTAAAAAAAACCCTTGAGAAGTGGTGGGGTGGGGAGGAAGAAGAAAGGAAGAGGCAAAGGAGGCCAGGGCCTGGCACCTCTTCTCAGTTCCCATGATGGGGTGGGGTAGGGGGAGTAGGTAAACATCTAGTAGACCCTGTGAGTTGAGGGGGACCCCTCAACACAACTGAACCTAACAGTTCTCTTCCCCACCCTAATTTCTATTTTCCTCTGATCAAAATTTGTAAGTATTTCCACCTGTTTAATGGAATTTATGAACACCCCAGATTAACCCCAAAATACAGATTGAGTTACCTGATTTTCTTATTAAATTCTTCTTCTGGTACTCATTGTTCCAGGGACACCAGAACATGTTTATCTTAATCTCAGTCTGAAACCTGAATCATATTTCTTTCAAAACATGTCAGCTAGAGGGGCGCCTGGGTGACTCAGTGGGTTAAACCTCTGCCTTTGGCTCAGGTCATGATCTCAGGGTCCTGGGATAGAACCCTGCATCAGGCTCTCTGCTCAGCAGGGAGCCTGCTTCCTCTCCCTGCCTCTCTGCCTACTTGTGATCTCTGTCTGTCAAATAAATAAATAAATAAAATCTTTAAAAAACAACAACACAAACAACACATGTCAACCAGAGAACTACGCAAATCAATGAAAACAACTTCTTTAAAAAAAAATCCCTAAAAGAAAATGGAGCAAATGCAATTTTGTGGTGCATTTTGCTTATTTGTTTTATTTTATTTTTATACTTATTTTACTGCCCTTGCACTTCAAGCTGGAATTATGAGTACACTTCTCAAATTATTTTAAGCAAATGAGAAAAGATTCATCACACTATGATAACAAATATCAAAATATCTCCTATGGTCGTAATGTTCCTATCTGCACATTTAACTATAATCCTGCATAGGATCGGTAATACTTGTGTGTGTGTGTTTTTCAATTGTTTGTAATTGGACTTGTAAAACATGGAATTTTTCAATTTTTGAAGAACTGTCTAAAAAAAAGCCTCTCTCCAGTGTTACATATAAAAGATCTCTTTGTCACCTTCTCCCATGGAATCAGAACAGACCAACCCTACCTTCTCTCCTCTAACAAGGTAATGATGGAAATCTAAATCTGACCCCAGGCAGCCTAGTGATTTTCCAGACAGAAGCAAAGGGAGAAAGCTCCGAGAAGAGAGCCTTTATGTCCCTCTGCCGGGCGCCTGCAGCCGGCAGAACTGGGGGAAGTCTGCCACCTAGTGGAAGGTCGAGGACAAGGCTGGTTTCTTGAACTAGTCTTGTGCCAGGGCCTCGTGGCTGTCAAGAACCGCTTCTATAAATGGAGCCCTGGGGCTGTAGCATCCGTTCAGGACATGGTGTACTATCCAGAGAATACCCAGCACCAGCTACAAACAATATGCAAACCCAAGACACAAAACGTTCCTTCCTATAAATTAAAACGACACAGTGGTGCCCTATATAAAGCCTCTTCATAAAATGGTGCCTCATGAGGTATTGTTTTACTTAACAATCCCATCCCCCCCCCCCCCCCCCCCCCAAAAATTCCATCCCATTGCCACAGTGATTACCAATGTATTGGGTGTCTTTTCCTACACAGTGAAAACACAAGGTGGGAAGTATACTTAACCCCCATTATTATGATTAAAATTGTACATGTGAATTTTCTGCACAGAGAGTGTTTTCCGGCTGTTCATACCCATGCAATAATTTATCCCAGTTTATGGATGCCACTCAAAAATGACTGACATTTTCAAATAAAGTTAAGAGATTGGGAGCTGGATCCCAGGCCAGGCCATGCAGATATGTTTGCGTTCTCTTGTTTGGGTCCCATTCCTCACAGTATTCTAGTTTGCTTTATGTTTTAAATGCTTGTTTTAAATTTATGTTAAAGTAGCACATGTCTGCAGCCAATTAAGCCAACTGTGCTCTTTCTCCATTGGGGCCCAGTGTGCCATGGCTGCAAATGGTAGCCTCCCTGGTAGTGTATGCAGCCTGCTGATTGTATGGGTTACCCGAAGGGATCTTGGAGATAGCCCTTTCCAGTAGACATTGAGGTCTGACCACATGTTATCTCCAATCTAGGCTGCAGACAGGTATGTGGGGTACCTTTGGAAAGCCCCAGGGCACAGTAACCAAGGTCTACATTGGTCAAGTCATCGTGTCCATCCGTACCAAGATGAAGAACAAGGAACATGTGACTGAGGCCCTACACAGGGCCAAGTTCAAGTTCCCTGGCCACCAGCAGATCCAGATCTCCAAGAAGTAGGGCTTTACTAAGTTTAATGAGGATGAATTTGAAGACATGGTACCTGAAAAGCGGCTCATCCCAGATGGCTGCAGGGTCAAACACATCCTTAATTGTGGCCCCCTGGACAAATGGAGGGCTCTGCACTCATGAGAACCTTGGCACTGCCCCCTCCCTATCCATGCCCACCAATACATCCTACTTCCTGTCAAAAAATAAAGTAGCACATGGATAGGTACCTATTTGAAGGCATCAGTCCCCTTTCTACCGCCCTTCCTTCTGTAGTCCTATTCCCTAGAAGTAACTACTTGTTGGTCTGTTAAATGCTTTTTTTGCTATGTTCCTCCGTAATCTCAAAATAAAATGTGTTTGCTGCTATGACCGGATCTATTGGTGGTGGACTATTTCGGTTTGTTTTCCCTCTGAAGTATAACACAAGGTAAGGTATTCCTGGGCAGGATGGGGAAATACAATGAGGCAGGGAAGGAAGCCAGGAAAGGGTAGGCATCAAACCAGCTGCCACTGTAGGAACCTAGAGCTAGAGCCCAGTGCAGAAATGGGAGCTAGTGAAAAACCGTGCACAGTATCAGCAGTTTAGAGCTACTCTTGTCAAATGGGCAGCCAAGTGAGCTCCAACAGCAGGAGAAACTCCAAAGCAAAGAAATGCAGAAGCCTAATTGGACACAGGGCCGCTGTGTGCAGTTGTGGTCAAGGTCAGGTATCTGGGCAGGGCACTGTTGGCCCCCACTAAGGCCATCTTACCTAGATGGGCAGGTCCCTTGCACACAACCACCTCTCCTTCCCATCTTTCCGATTCATCATTTTTAGTCCTCCTTGGAAACCTACGTCACTTAAAGGATATACTAACAGCTTTCTTTTTTGTTCCCATCCACATTAAGCAGTATCCTCAAACATGAAGACTTTAGGGCCCCGTACTTCCCTTGAGCCCCTCCTCCTCTCTCCAACCTCTCCACTTCTGATTATATTTGCTTTCTCATTTACCTTATTCAATAGCTATATTTAAGTCCCAAATGCTCAGCCTATAGATTCTAAAAGCATACAGATGTGTTGGCACAGTATTTTTCACTGTAGAGCTAGTATTCTCTATCATTACATTTCCTTTGTATTTGAGCTTTTTTATGTTTCCTGAAATTCTAACTACCTTTTAATGTTCTTGCATCTTTTGTTTGCCTTTATTTTATATTGACATTTCCCCCTGACCTCTTGTGCCACTCAGGGATCGAGTATTCTTTTGAGCCCCTAGTTCTCTATAGAGTCTCTCTGTAAGCCCTCCATCATCCTGCTCCATTCTGGAGTCCTTCTCTCCACCTGCTGCCATCTTGAGACCCCCTGGTATTGCTTTCCCATGATGGAGCCATTGTTGCCTGTATTCCATTCCCTCTTTTTTCTTGGTATTCTCACTTTGCTTGAATATACCCTAAAGAGCTGTGTGGGAAGTAAATTTCCTTTCACTTTGGGCATTTATTTTTCTTATCTTTAGCTTAGTAAATTAATGCTTTTAATTCTAAGTTAAAAGTCACTTTAAAAAAAAAAAAGTCACTTTTCTACTTTCTAGGGCTACAGTTCCAAAACCTGATGTTTCTTATTCCTTTGCAGATGATCTGTGTCTCCCTGTCTCTCCTCAGAAGCTTTTAAGATTGTTTCTGGCTTTTCTAATTTCTAATATAATCTCATATTGCTTTTTACAGTTTTAAAGGTTATAAAAGTAAAACATCTATAAAGTATGGTGTTTTTTGGCTATGTTATGGGTTTTTGTTAGCTTCGTACATATTGCTATCAAACTACAAAACACTACTGAGAGAATTTTTTAAAATTAATACATGGAAAGCTATGCCTTTTTCATGGGTCAAAAAATGTCATTTCTCCCCAAATTAGTCTGTACATTCCATATAATACCCAATCAAATTTTCCACAGGCTTTATTATAGATATTGAGAAGCTAATTCCAAATTTCTTATGGAAATGCAAGGGACCTAAAATAGCCAAATCAACCTTGAAAAAGAAGAAGAATGTTGAATGATTTACTGCACTTGATTTCAAGACTTACAAAGCCATGGTAACAAAGACAGTGTCATGCTGACTTAAAATACACAAGTAGATCAACAGAACAGAAGAGAGTCCAACAATAGAAGCACAAATCTATGGACAAATAATTTTCAACAAGGTACAAAGGCTATTCAGTAAAGAAAAAAATGGTTCTTTCAACAAATGGTATGAGAACAACTGAATATCCATTTGCAAAACCATGAACTTTAAACTGTACCTTGCACCATATGTAAAAAAAATTAACCCAAAACAGGTCATAGACCCAAATTTAAAGGCCTTTAAACTACAAAGCTTCTAGAAGCAACACAGTGGAAAAATTTTGTGACTTTAGTTTAAGCAAAGGTTTCTTAGATACAATACTATTATTCATAAAGAACAAATTAATAAATTAGATTATATCAAAATTTAAAACTGAACAAATTGATAAACCAGACTACATCAAAATCTGTTATCAAATCTGTTTATCAAATTGATAAACCAGACTACATCAAAACTGTTCTCCAAAGCCACAGCTATGGAAATGAAAAGACAAGCATCAGAGTGGGAGGAAATATTGGCAAACATATATATCTAATAAAGGACTTTTATGAAGAATATATAAAGAACTCTCACTATTCAATAATAAGGAAACAATTTTTAAAAAATGGTCAAAAGACCTGAAGAAATACTTCAAAAAAAGTGAAACAGTCTCTTAAGTTTTGATTTAGGCATACACCCATAAACACAGTGGGAAAAAAACTAGTGGCAAAAAAAAAAAAA
>PISX010023221.1:0-30173 GCA_004024625.1 Mellivora capensis
AAAAAAAAAAAAAAAAAAAAAAAAAAAAAAAAAAAAAAAAAAAAAAAAAAAAAAAGAATGACAATTACCTAAAGAGATGAATTATACAAAGATTCCTGGATTAACATAGACAATGGTGTGACTATGTTTTGCTTTCTATATAAAATTAAATGTCTGAGACCCATTTAGGCTTTTTACCTCAATGACACCTTTTACAAGTACCAATTATTATATTACTATGTTCATAAAATTAAAAGTCTGACTCTCAAAGAAAAATGTAGCTGTACTATCTATGTCCTAAAACGGAGAGAAAAAAAAAAAGAATGCTGATTTCCTAAATAATTCAAACTATCTTCTATTCTCTAAACTAGATATTTACACAGCCTATAGCTTACATAATTTATGAACATCCAAATTTCTCTTCAATTAATTGCTGTTGTTTCATGAAAAATAGTACTGTAAACTATTACTTAATCAAATATATCTCATCCTACAAAAAAAATCTTCATGTGCCTAATCTCTATGCTTTTTAAAGCAAAATGACCAGAAACTAAGTTTTAGATGCCAAATGTATATGTAGAAACATAAACACTACTGTTAACAAAATCTACCTACTCTAATATTATCTGAGTAACTTTTAAACTGATTGTCATCTATATTTGAGCCTATTCTTTTCTCCCCTTCTATAACTAATTTTTTTTTTTAAGTAGCCCCCAACACAGCCCCTAACACAGAGCTCGAACTCATAAACCTGAGATCAAGACCTAAGCTGAGATCAAGAGTCAGGATGCTTAACTGACTGAGCCACCTAGGTGCCCCATTACTTATTTTTATAATAATCCCAGAAACAGGTAATAATGTTTTAAGTAATAAGTTTTTTGTAGATTTTCTTATATTTGTGGATATTTACTGGTATTGTTGTAATTAGTTTTAGATTTAGGACTACGTTTTCTAAATGCAAAATTTTCTTGAAAATATGTTTTGAAATCACTCTCTCTTCCAGGAAACAGGCTTTATAAAAGTTAGTTCCATTTTATGAACAAAATTAATTAATTTTATTTTGTCCTTAGCTATTTCAAGCTATGCATGATTTTATCCTGTATATTACCAAGGTCCTCTCCAGTAAATGGGGTTGTATCAGATGGGTTCCCCGATGCCATGATGCAGGTATTTCTTGAAGACTTGGCTAAATCATTTATTATAATGACACATTCAGGGGGGCTCCCCACTTCTCTATAGGGAATCTTTGTGTCTCTCCCCATTTTTATACTCTGTTAGTTCCACAACAATGTCCTCTGTTTCTTCTATTCTTCTATCATTATAAATATGATGGATCTACCTGCTTTCACATCAACATAAATTGCACTCCATACCTGTGATAGCACATGGCAGTCGCTTGACAAAGGCTCACATTAGTCTTGCTTATCAATGCAGCTTGTTTAAAATCCTGAAATAGTTTTATAAGTTTTTGTTAATTTTGTAACATTATCTTTTGTGGTTTCTTAAGCTTCCTTCTAACTTTGATTCTACCATGAATATACTTAACACAAACATTAAAATATACATCTTCCTAAAACTTTATTTTTCATTTTAGTATCACAGCTAAGGAGAATGGATGGAACAGAGGGAAACCCATAACTGAAAACTCACTCAGAATCTTATGCTACTGGTTTCCACTTTCCCTGGGGCTTTGCCCTGCTCTGTGTAATGAGTTATTTCATTGCTTTCTTTTTATTGTTGTTTCCCCAGTGCACATCACCAGAGACTTCCTCTTCTAGATAGAAATGGAAATTCACCTGGAGAGAAGTTTGGGCAGTGCATGTCTATAGGACAAACAGGCACCTAGGCCCAGGAAAGTGTATAACTGGGTGGTTTGTGTGGATTGACTAAGGCTGCTCCTACCTTTGGAATCCACACTTCTGGGAGAAGTATGTCGTTTTGTCCAGAGATCCTAGAAGTTCTTGAGAGGAAGCAATGTAAACTCTAACCCCAAGATTTTGGGTTAGAGAAGTCAGTTAGGATAGACCTGAATGGCCCTGGGGAGGAGGAGGTTAAGAGAATTAAAAGTGCTAAGCCTGCAAAAGGTCCTGACTTTTTCACCCTAACACTCATTGTCCTCTCTTAGGCACTGAAGAGGAGCTAACCTTAATAGATGGTCTCCCTCTCCTTCTCCCTTCCGCTTCCCTTCTCTCTGCCCCTCTTTCATCCACAAACCTTCCCAGGCTGTGCCACAGGGAGGAAGCTGGCTGTCTTGTGGGGGTAGAATGAGTTTTCTGCAAATACTGGGGTGAAAGAGGGAGCAACAGGGTCAAATGAGCACTCTAGGACCCTACTGGGGGAGGAAGGTATTAGTCACATAGACCAATCTGTGACTGCAGACTCCCCATTTAGATTCCTCAAGTATATTTTGATATTAAATGGAAATATTTGGGAAAAAAATTAAGTTATTGTCTACTCAAATATAATCTAATCAGATATGCTGCCAGCTAGCTGCCCTACAAAGATTGTTTTGCTAAAATGGAGGCAAATTTACAAGGGTAAGATTTGTTACAAACATTCTTATTAATTTGAGGGCTGTGTGGAGTGACCACAAACTTAAAAGATGGAGAATACCAAGTTTCACTTTGTAATCAGATATAATTTACAAATGTCAACTTGACTTTACATACATAACTGTTATTATGCTATATGGTAATTAGGCTTTAATTATTAGCAATAGACATAAATGATCACTGTTAGCATTACTTAGAATAAAGCTAACAGAAATTTTATGGTTTTTCTTATCTGCATGAATCTTTTCTCTAATACAGAGATCATAAAAAACAAACCACGCGAAGTCACTCACATACAAAGCAAAATCCCAACTCCCATTCCCTCCACTGATGAGTTTATTTGTAAAGACCTTCACCAACACTGTCTCACTTTCTGTGTCAGAAGGTGGACTCTTGACTTCATTCCTTCCTGTCTCCTCTGGAAACTTGCTCCTCCATAGTCCTGCTGCTTTCTCTATCTTTAATCATTGGCTCACTGCCCTGCCCTAATGTGCCTTCCTTCAATCCTCCCTCCCCCAAAACTGCACATGGCCTTGTCATTCTAATTCTTGTCACTATCAATCCCCTTGAAAGCATGGTCAACACACAGCGGCCATGTCCTCATATCCCCTCAACTGATTATTCTTGTTCAATAAGGCCAACTTTATTTTGTAATTTGTAAACTGTCTCTAAAGGTATTTGTTCTTTATTTATTTTTATTCTTATCAAAGTAAGCTTTATATACAATGCATAGGGTCTAATAAAACTAGAAAATGTACAAAGCTTATAGGGAGCCCCACTCCCCCTCTTGCTCCTTCTCTCCGTACCCAAGTCCACTCCACAAAGACAATTGCTTTCACAGCTTGCTAGATTTTGCTATTTACCTTCAAATTTCTAATAACATGAGTATTGTATCATGTTTAACTTCTGACATAAGATAATATTTAGCTATCTTACACCATCATTCCATACACTTCCCCTTCTGCCACCATCCCATATACCTATGGCAATGCATTTGTTTGTTTTAGTCTCTGTTTCACTTCTCTCAAGTGTAGGATCCTTGGCTACCCATTTATTTTTAAGTTTGAGGTATTAAAATCTTGAGTGGTAGTTTTGGTTGCCCCAAAGAGCTCTTCTCCACTATCTTTAACTTTTTGGAATTATATCCTTGTATTCCTTTACTGTTTTCCTGATAGGTTTTCAAGAGGACAAAGAGATAAACAAATGTTCTCAATCCAACCAGCTTAACCATTAACTTCCTAAACAATGCCAGTCTAAATGCTGCATTCTACTTCCTGGTCAACGTGTTCCTATGAAGGTAGGACATACAACTTTCAATTAACTAAAAGGTTTTCAGTATTTGTCCTAGTTAACCACACTATTTATCAATCACTCCCGCTAAAAATTTTTCCGTATGCAGGTTTTAAGACTCTGCTTTCTCTTGTTTTTTTTTTATCTAGCCCTCTTAATATTAAGTCTTATATTCTTTCACTGGTTCTTCCTCAAACTGAATCTTTTTTCTTAATTTAATGTTTCAAATTAATAGTTTCAAATTAAAATTTTTTACTTTACATTGAGAAAAACATCTCTTTTTTTAAACTTTTAATTAGTGTTTGCTTGGCATGCTTTTTTTTCTAGCCTTTTACTTTTACCTGTCTATATCATTATATTTAAAGTATGTTTCCTAGAGCCAAAATATAGCTAGGGCTTTTTTTTTTTTAAGACGTATTTATTTATTTGAGAGAGAGAGAGAGGTGGGGAGGAACAGAAGGAGAGGGAGAGAGAGTCTTAAATAGACTCCACACTGAGCATGGAGGCTGACTCGGGGCTCAATTTCACAACCCTGAGATCAAGACCTGAGCTGAAGCCAAGTCAGACACTTAATTGTGCCACTCAGGTGCCCCTATAGTTAAAGTTTTTTAAAAATTCCAATCTGATATTCTCATTATTTTAATAGTTATATTTGACTGTTTCTATTTAATGTAACACTGATATGGTTAGATGTAGGTCTAAATTTTATTTTTTGTTTTCTTCTGTTTTCTGTTCCTTTGCTTTCCCTTTCCAGACTTATTTTGAGTTTATTTTAATTTTTTTAAATTCCATTTTAATCAATCTATGGTCTTTTTGACTAAGGAGGCCACATTTGGGCAGAAATCTGAAAGGAAAGGAAGGTATGAACCACAAACAGATCAGTGGGAAGAGCATTCTATGTTTAAGGAATAGCTTGTAAGATGATTCTGAGGCAGGAAGGGAGCCTGGCATTTCCAAGGAATAGCAAAAGCAAAAAAAAAAATAGCCCAAGTGGAGTGATCGGGGTGAAGAAAAGAGGAACGTATGACAATGAAGTCAGATGAGTAGACAACAATCAGATCATGTAGGGTCTTGGCTGGCCATAGTCAAGAATTCAGATTGCAAAAAAGAAAAGAAAAGAAAAGAATCCAGATTGTATTCTAAATGTTATGGGAAGCAATGGAATGTTTTGAGCCAAGGAATAACTCGACCTTCTTTATGTTTTTAAGAGGTCTCTCTGGCTGTTGTGTAAGAAACAGCATGCTGGGGAACAAGAACAAAATCAGAGAGGCCAGTTAAGAAGCTACTACAGTAGTCCACAGGGGAGAGATGGTTGTTGCCTGAATTAGGAGGACAGCAGTGGCAAAAATGAGGAGTGATGAATTCAAAATGTGTTTTGATGGTAGAGCTGACTGGACTTACTCATGAGTTGATGTGGGGTAAAGAAAAGAAAGGGTTAATAATGATTCCCACTAGACCATGAGCTCCTCAAGGACTGGAACGCTGTCTTAATGATCTCCATGATTATACCACCAATGCCAGTTACTTGCCTTGTGAGAAAGAACATAAGATTTGGAATTAAGAAAGATCTGAGTTCAAATCTTGCCCTTCCTAGTTGAAAATTTTATTAAGTACTAAATGGTATATACTTGTTACATAACACAGGGCCTGTATTTAATTCTCCAACAGCTGAAGTCTTTCCCTCTCAACCCTCATTTTCCTCACATGTTCCACTCGAATACTGTGGCCCAGAGTTCCATAGCTCACTTGCCTATCCCAAAAAAAGTGCTTTAGCTTCTTCTACCTGAGGGAATTCTAAATGGTATATCTCAAAACCAAAACCTAAAGGAGTTCAACTCTTAAAATTACATTTCATCATAGTATAAATTCCCTAGAATAAGATTTTTCAGACACTTCCTTAATAATAAGTATTTCTGTGGGAGTAGAATCTCTAAAGTTAACTCTAGGACACAGAAAAATAATACAAGCCATCTCTAAAGGTGAAAAAATTAGGGAACACTCGTTATATTCTTATTGTTATTCTTATTCTCATTGTTATTCTGTTGTCATTCCTCAGAAACATAAAAGCAAAACTACCATTATTTAACCGCAAACTTCAAATTACTATTTGAGTCTTGCCTCATATCTCTTAATCTTAATTCCAAAGTTAATTTAAAATAGACAATACAAATAAGATAAAAATGAGAATGACGAATTTTGTTTAATTATAATTAATAACAATTAATTACTAAAATACATCTTAAACAACCTATTTCTCTTTTGATACACGGCAGATGCTCTTTTATTGCAATTCTGAGTGCCTGTTTCCAGTAACTTAAAAGTCTACTCCCAGTAGCCTATTTTGAGGAGCCATTTTCTGCCCTATGCTAAACAAACAGATTTATTTTTATATATTTTCAATGGGGAATGAGGAAAATTCTGAATGAGGAAGAATTAGCACTGAGCTGCAAAATAAACTGATACATAAATCATTTTATTTGCCAAATAATTGAGTTTTACTTGTAGCCAAGATACTCCCTGAGAGAAGGTGAGTGTATTGATATTTCATCAAATCAGAAACACTTTTTTACATATTAACTATTTGCCTGTAATCAAAACAAAGTAAAAATACACATTTTGGGGCAAAGATTCTATTATTCATTCAAAGTACTTCAATACAGTTCTTGCTAAGTTTTTATTGCTTGTTAATATTGCCATTTGATACCAAGAAAAATTTGTTCACTAGTTTTCAGAAGAGAATGTGCAAAATCAAGTGGGTTCATTTTTGCAAGTAAACAGGAAGGAAGATTTACCTCCAATGCGAAACTATACTGCTGTAGCTCTACGTAGATGAGTCCACGATTAATGAAAGTATTTAAAGTCACAGTTTCTCCAGCATCAAGAAGAAGCACAATTCCATAATCTATTAATGCCTAAAAATAAAATAATCACTTACAACATAGATTTAACTTTCTAGGGCCTTACCACATTGGCTATGAACAAATTTGTTTATGCCCAAACTAGGACCTAACATGGATTCTTTAATGTGACTTACTTTTATGGCCAAAAATAATCATTCAGATTTAAAGGGTCCTGTTAACTAAATATTACAGACACTGCTATGTTTTAATAAATGATCCACACTGTGCTCGCCTTTCACATGTAATCTCTGGATCATCCTAAGCATTTTTATTGTATATGGTTTGGAAGGGTTGGGGGTGGGGGATGCAATACCCTTCCCTCTTTCAGTAGTTTCACCAAATGACTTTTGACATTAAAGCACAGCACTTGTTACCTTTTAAAATTTAATTCCTTTTTAGTGTTTTATTGTTTTTCCCACTGAAACCTAAGTTTTATGGAGGCAGAGTTTATCTATTTTGTTTACCATTGTAGAGCCAATAACTAACTCAGTGCCTGCCTCTAATGGCAGTAGATAAATTTTTGTTGAATGAATAAATCACAAATCAATGAAAATAGATTTTAATACACTAACAAATAAGCACTCATTGGAAAATTACTTCAAAATATTTTGATAAGCATACTTTGTATTTTGAAAGACACTAATCTAAACTAAGAATTAGCAATTCATAGGACCTTTCTCCATTACTTTAATCTTTTTTTTAATCTTTTTTAAATTTTTCCACTGACTCTATACCAGGTACTAGGAATAGCATAAATCTGGGTTGGAACTTAATCTCTTAATTTCCTACTGAACATTTTATCCCAAAGTGCCGTATGGATTTCTATGATGTTTAAATGGGGTGTCTCTCAACTGGATGGAGGTTCCCAGATATAGGGCACTGATGGGGTAGAAACTGGTGGCATGGGCAGTGAAAGATTTCACCTAAAGCAAAACAAAGGAGATAGAAGTTTATCAAATACACAGCAAGTGAGTGGGCAGGCAGGCCAGCAGAGGAAAAGCTGTCTGCAAGGAGGCAGTGGGTGGGCACTGTTTTTAAAGAGGGAGGTGAAGAGGTATGCCAAAAGGAATCTCCTCCTTTTTTGGTAATTGTGTCGGGTTGTAAAAAGTCCTTTGGTTAGTTAAGGCCTACAGATATTTTAAGGTGGGTCACCTGATTGGGCTTTCTATTCAGCCAGGGGTGACTGTGGGCCATTACTACCTATCATGGCTCAAACCTGTTTGCCTGAAAGTGGCCTCTACAGTTCATCAGAAAAGGGCCAAATCTTATATGCCTGTAACTCATGCTAACTGAAAAGACAAATAAGCATTTTATTATTTGCTCATTGGTCCTTCTCCAGTATTTCATTACCAAACACTCAAGTGTCTAAAAGAACTGTACAATTAAAGATCCTATATGTGCATCGTGACATGATTATAAGCAAACCTCTGGCAGAGCTGTAAAAATAATTCATAATATGCATAAAACAAAACAAAACTAGAATGTTTGCAGTTTTCCTGTCATGGAATCCCAGAATGTAAAACCTGTAAGATGCCTTAGATCCACTAAGCAGCTGAATATGTGACACAGGAGGAAACAAAAGGTGGGAAATGAGATGTCATGAAGGTCAATGAGCAGGATTTGGATCATACCTCTGCTATTATTACTAGATCTTCAGTCTTGGGGAAATTACTTAACACTAAGCCTCACTCTACTCAGCTATAAAATTGGAGTACTAATAACATCATATTGTTGTAAAAGTCCACTTAAAAATATTTTGATTGTATGTTGGTAAAGCATGTAGCTCAGTGCTTGTCACCCAATAAGTCCTAAGTAATTGGTAACTGTTATTTATATTAAAATGAGGTGGTGGGAAGCAGAATTCCCCTCTTCTTAATTTTTTATGATAGCATATCTTAGAAGAATGCCTAAGTGCATTTTCTGCAGAAAGGTACTTAGGTTTTCTGACTCTAGTGATGACAGGAATGCTGAGAAACAGGTGGAGGGAGACAAACAGGAGGAGGGGACACTGTTAAATGACATCCGGTCCACATGCTGGAGGTCAGCTGGTTTTACAAAGCCACCTAAAGACTGTTAGCCGGAAGCAAACAAACCTGTGAACACCAATACAGATTTCTACTCTGTGTGACTTGGATATGTTCCTAACTTCTCCCTGCTTCCATTTCCTCCTCTGTAAAGTGTCTCAGTTGGAGGAAATGTGTTAGCTGGCTGGCAGCTCTAAGATAACCAATATGTCATTATTCTAGTCAGATCTCCAGGTAGTTTCTCATTTTCCTATTCATAGAACACTGATTCTGCTAGATATCAGAGATAACAAAAATGGGAGTTCCCTGTCCCCACCCAGTCCATTGTTTGTGGCTTCAGAGTTACCCAGAAAAGGCAGGAATGGGGTGGGGAGGGAGCCAGTCAAAGATGCCCGCTGTGCAGGTTACTTGATAAATGATCCTTTAATTAGCTTTTAGAATCTTAACAACTCCTTTGTTAAAAATTAGTTATTCATTTGTCAAGATTTCTGGAGGAAACCTGACAGACTGGCTGCCAGGAATTCTACAGTCTCTTGGGTAGGAACAATGGTTCTCAACTTCTTCCTTTCCATAGCAAATACCTCTCTAAATCTCCAAATGTCTTAAACAGATTTCACTGTCCAAATTTCAAGGAGTTGGAGGAGAACAGCACGAATGCGGGGTAGTCTCTTAGAGGAAAGCTTCACTGACTGTGGAAGTAGAGAGAAATGAGAAGGGAAGACAAGCAAACAACAGAGAAGAGAAGCGAGAGGACGGGACAGGGCAATGAGAGGCCAAGACCAGTTGGCCAGTGAGGAATCTTGACTGGGAAAGGACCAATCCTGCAGGGGTATGGAAGAGAAGGGTAAGATTAGAAAACAAAAAAGACAGTCTGCCTAGGTAGAATGTGGATCAGGACAAATAGAGAAAAAGTTTTACTGCAGCCATCATTTGGGGCTTCAAAATACACAGGCAGTGCTGTCACTGGTCCCAGACCTGGAAACCATCATGGGAAAACTCCCTGCTGTGTCTGTGGTCTGAGTACTGTACAAAAAAAAAATCTCTAGACAAACTTTTCTAGCTAACGTTGAGATTTTGAAGCAAAGATATTGTTAATGATCACTGCTTAAAAATTCTGCAATCAGTATATCAGTAGAAACATTCACTCAAATGAGAATTGTGAAATATATTTTAATTTGTAAATGCCTTTAAATGCTTATAAGAGCATTGTAAAATTAATTCTCATGTGACATTGCAAAGATTGTATAAAAATACATGGTGAGGACCAATAAAACATTAAATATTCTTTGAAACTGTTCTTTGGTTTCTCAAGTTTGTATGTGTGTTTGTGTGTGTGTATGTGTATTTCCACAGGAATTACTTTTCAAAATTATAACAGAAGAAAATGCTTTACACTTGCTTTAAATGTGTTTACAAATGTGTAGTTTACTAAAATGGTCACTTACCATTCGAAGTTCGTTTATCTTGGTGTAGCATAATGCTCTGTTATAAAATGCTATATAACTGTTTTTATCCATATTGATAGCTGTAGTTAAATCTGTAAGCGCTAGCTTATAAGTCTACAAAGAAAAAAATAACTAGATAAGAAGGATCAATCATAATGGACTGAAATTTAATTGCAAAATAAATTCTTGATTCTATCAAAATTTTTGGAACACTCCTTTACCCATTCTGTGCATCATCTGTGAAATTAAGACAATTAAGCTAATCTTTCACAGAGTTAATTAAGATCTCTTGGTAGGAATTATTTATAATAATGTCTCTCCTACCCACAAATAAAATTCAACATATAATTTAATTTAGATGCTCATCTTATTGCCAATATTGCTATAAAGCAAAAAGAAGATTATACTTCTTATTAGTAAAAGAAAAGCCACATTCATCCAGCAAACATTCACCAAACCTTGCTTGCTTCTGTCACTCATACTGTTATGTAACATAATGGTCATGTTTTCTACCCACGGTCTCTTTCACTTCCTCTTTGATGCTTCTCTGATAACTTAGATCATTCATTTCTGTAGATAGTAATTTTCATGGACTTAACATGTAATACAAGGTCTTACCTTTGCCTTAAGGTATTATTTGCAAAATATTTCATATGAAATAGTTACAAAGAAAGGTCAGAAAAGAAAAGTAGGGAGAAACAAAGTATTCCATGAAGTATCAGATATCAATGGGGCTGCTCACACCATTTGATCCAGTAAGTTCCATTTAGGAGTCAATCATAAACTCCAGCAATGGCTTTGTTCTCAGTGTGTGTAACTGTATTATTTAAGACAGCAAAATGGTAAAACATTTAAAACAACCCAAATGCCCAACAATAAAAATATACTATGGTAGAATATTATTCAGTCTTTAAAAATGGTATCTTCAAAGATTGTGAGAAGCAAGGCACAACAAATTTATAAATAGCATTATCCCAGTTTTGGAAAATACATATCATATTTTCAGGGAAAAAAAGACTAAATGTAAATAAACCAAAATGCTCTCAGGAATTGTCATTTGGTGATGGGGGTAATAGGTGATTTTAATCTTCTTTATTCCCCTATGTAATTTCCAAATACTTTGCAATGAATATATGCTACTTTCTTAATACGTAGTAAGCGCTATTTAAAATATAAATATAAAAAGTAAATATCACTATTTTGTGCAAAATTATGAATTGAAATCCCTTTGATGTACTGTGAAAGCATAAAGGGTTCTATGCAGTTGTGCCCTTTATACCACGGAGATTCTCCTCTCACAGAGGGGAAAAGGAAGCTAATCAGAACTTGACATCTGAGCATCTGCCCACTCTAAAATCTCAGTTAATAAGACAGGAAACAGCCCTACCTTGTTGTAGTATTTCAGAACTCCTCTGTAGATATAGGCACGCACACTCTGAGGATAAATTTTGATGGCCTCATTACAATTCAAGATTGCTTTGGAGTATCTGCCTTTCAAACCATAGAAGGCTACTCGGCTTAAGTATGCCTTTTCAGGAAAAGAACAGAGGAAAGCAGTAATGAATATTTTAGTAAAGCATCAATTCTCCCAAAATATATAGTTTGAACAAATCCATGCCATCCAAAGACGGTATAAAATATAGTCTTTTTTCCCCACTCTCTTTTATTAGAAAATATTTCAAACAGGCACCTGGGTGGCTCAGGTCATGATCTCAGTCAGGGTTGTGGGACCCAGCCCCATGTAGGTTCCGAGCTCAGTGGGGAGTTTGCTTGAGATTCTCTCTCCCAGTACCTTTGCCCCTCCCCCACTCATGCACACACTTTCTCTCAAATAAATAACTCTTTTTTTGAAATAAGAAAGTATTTTGAACATGAACATCCATATAACTACCATGTGGATTCAATGATTATTATTTCACAATATTTATTTTATCTATTTTTCTGAACTATTTGAAATAAGTTGTAGACATCACTATACTTAATACATAATACCTGGCGACCCCCAGGCTTTCCATTATGCAAACATTCTCCTACATAAGCACACTATCATTATATATCTGAGAAAATTAACAGTATTCTCTAAAATCATCTAATATTTAGCATATTCAAATTTCAGAGTCAAGCTTCACCTATTGAATTTTGTGTTGTCTGTACAGTTTCTTAAAAGGCAGGAATAAATGTGATAGCAAAAGATGAAGTAAACAAAATTAATAACAGTATATGAAATCATAATTAATAGGTATAATAAAATATTAACAGTATTTATAAACATCACAATGCATGAAGCACTTTTACATAAAGTATCACTGTTGTAAACAAAATTTTTAGTTCAGGGGGAAATACAGATATAGGAATTATCAAAACACAGCCAAAAAGTAGGTATAAGTAACCAAATCTTGCTAACTAATAACAATGACATATGAAGATTTAGTAGTTTTAACAAACTTGACACATTCTCCAAATCATTGAAATTATTCATTTAAATACCTGGTAATGTTTTGGATTGAGAGTAATTGCACGATTAAAATCCAGGACCGAGTTATCCTTGTGGAGTTTTACTTTACAAAGCCCACGTTGATAAAAGCCTTCTGCAAAATCAGGATTTGCTTTCACAGCTTTTGTAAAACAATCAAAAGCCTAGAAGAGTATTTTGTTAAGTAGTGAGTAGACAGAGTGAGTAGAATATATTAGTGAAGATATATGAATGAGAATATATTAATTTAAAATGTTAATAAATTATAGTGTGTAACAATCGTGGAAAAGTTTTCACTTATCTTTGGTCATTTTGAATTCATTTTTCCCAGTGAACTTTGTGAAGAAAATAAAAGTAATATAAACAGGCCAGGTTTATTGCTGTAATTTATAATCCCTTTACTATATATGTCAATATAACCCATACTGTTAGATAACAGTACTTTTGGAAGCATAATTTCAATTGTTAGTCTTCATATTGTGCTTATTCAAAGTACAACTTGTACATTTATTTTTCATGAGGGTCCAAGAACCATAGCAGATATATAGTTAAGAAATTTCTTAACAGTGGAGCTCTAAAATTTTTCCCAACATTGTAAAGCAAAGATAGGTTTGCTCTGGTTGTCCAAAAGGGCTAAGAACACAGAAAAGATTTATAATTAATCTTATATTTTAGGGGATTTCCTAATGGATCTACTAATCAAGTGCAACTCTTTTTCAAGTTTATGGAGTTGCGAGACCGTATGAATACAAAGACAAGAATGGTGTGTGGGTGTGTGTGCATGACTATGTGTGTCTGTGTCTATATGTCTGTGTGTAGAGAAATTAAATTATGAAATACCCCATGTTAGCCATTATAAAATAACAATTATTTTGTCACATCATTAACAATTTTAAAATGGAGTCTGCTTGAGATTCTCTCTCTTCCTGTCCCTCTGCCCCTCCCCTGCTCACATTCCCTCTCTCTCTAAATAAATAAAATTTTTTAAAAAATAAAGTACTTATAATTTAATAAATAAATTCATAATGTGATAAATATATTCTGCTATAATAATTTCTTACATTTATATTTACTGTTTTGGTAGGAATCAGACATTAGTCTTTGGAATACTGTGGACAAACAAGCCTCAAATAAAATGTGTTGAATAAGTAAAACAATATAGTAGGCATTGCAGAGTGCACACTGATTGTAATAAGCCAACCTTTATAAGAAATTTAGTCTAGGGTGCCTGGGTGGCTCAGTGGGTTAAAGCCTCTGCCTTTGGCTCAGGTCATGATCCCAGGGTCCTGGGATGGAGCCCCACATCGGGCTCTCTGCTCAGCATGGAGCCTGCTTCCTCCTCTCTCTCTCTCACTACCTGCCTCTCTGCCTACTTGTGATCTCTGTCAAATAAACAAATAAAATCTTAAAAAAAAAAAAAAGAAATTTGGTCTAGTCACTCACTGTATAGGTCAGAAACAGAATTGAATGCAAAGAATGAATTTCTATAATCACAAATAATCTATGCTCCTAAACATACAAAATACCATTTGTATGTTGCCTTCTTCCATGTAACAAAGACCCAAGTTATACAGACAGTCTGCTGAAGCTGCTACGGCATTTGGTCCTTTATCAGAATGAGAAAAGATATCCAACGCCTTTTTAAACATTCTCACAGCTTCCTAGAGCAATCAAAAAAAAAAAAAAAAAAAAAGACGAGAATGTTTCTTTCTGGTATTTATTTAGCATGATGAACATGATAGCTTAAACATTAAAGGGAATTCCGAGTGCACAGCCTGACTCGCATTTCACCCTAGGCACACAGGCCGGGTAATGACACAGGCCTTGTCCGTGCACTGCCAGACAAGGACCCAGGCAGAGAATCTGATGGCAGGGAATCCCACCAAGGCGCCTCTCCTACAATCCACTACTTAAGCAGGCTTATACATGCGCACTTTTAAAGCTATTATTTCTAAGTTCTAAAGGTTATTTTCTCATAGTATAAAATCAACTTAAATTTATAGACTAGTTTATGGCCATTTTTTAGAAATGTTCCTGGAAGAAATCCTAGAGAGCTATTAAATAGTAAAGGATTTCTAATGATAATATCTGATGTGTTTTTAATCAACCTGTATTTTATCCTACTGTCCTCTTATGGGATTCCGCTGGCACCAGGAAATGAACTAACATCAAATATCACCCATTTAAACTATTTAGTCAAAATAGTTGAAATTCATTAATGAAAAAAATTCAATTTCTCAGACAGAAATGACTTTTTATAACAAACTAATAGGTACATTTATCTATATGGAAATACAAATATTTATGACTCTTTAGCCCATTTTCTTAATTATATTAGATTACTAAAGACACCATGAGATTTATCTTGGATATGTTAAGTGTCCTCTGCCCCCCCACTTAGCTTTTACTTCATATATTTACAGCCCACCTTAATGTCCATCTTTCCATCCTCACTCTCAGCATGCGACCTTGCTGTAAAAAAAAAGATACCACCTTCTTTCTCTATTTCCCTCCTTTTTACTTTTCAGTGTATCTATATCTTCCTTCATCTCCATCTTTTTTCTCTCCTGTCTTTGAGTGGTTTCCTTTCTTCTCCTTTTCAGAGCAATTCCTCAAGCTGTATTCTTGACCCCAACTCCTTCTGCCTCACCCGAACACAAGTTATTTCCTTCCTCTTCTGGATTACTGCCCCTTCACTATCTCTTTGAGTCCATAAAGTCTTCCATCCCATTTAAATTAAAGTGAACACATCTTCACTTCCTCCTGCTTCCTCTCATAGTTGATGTCCTACCTGTCGCTTCTTCATGACTCTAAAAAAGTCTTCTATGGGGCACCTGGGTGGCTCAGTGGGTTAAAGCCTCTACCTTCGGCTCAGGTCATGATTCCAGGGTCCTGGGATCGGGCCCTGCATCGGGCTCTCTGCTAGGCAGGGAGCCTGCTTCCCTTACTCTCTCTCTGCCTGCCTCTCTGCCTACTTGTGATCTCTCTCTGTCAAATAAATAAATAAAATCTTAAAAAAAAAAATAAAGTCTCCTAGGGAAGCTCTGGAGGGGCTTGCAGGTAAAGCACATTTACATTCTAAATAGAATACTGCGTCTGTTGTGTGGATAAAAGCTTGGAAGAGAGCACCACGGTTGCTATCATTCTAGCAAAATAAAAATATGCTTTGGACTAGGATAATGACCACAGAAATAGAGAAAGGAAGTAGAATTGAGAGATATTTAGAAAGGACTAGGAGAACATCACTATTGATTGGATAGAAGAGGGTAATCAAAGATATCCCCGAGTTTCTACAGAGCAACTGGTAGGGGCAGAGGAGGTTAAAGTAAACAGAAGAGTATTCCAAAAAAGAAATTCGATATCATAAAGGTGTCAATTCTCCCTACAATAACGTAGAGTTGACAGAATTGTTAACGGATCTTGACAAGCTGAATTTAAAATGTATATAGAAGAGAATAACCAGGAGTTTCCTAGAGAAGAATATGGTGTAGGGACTAGCTCTACCAGATATCAAGAATTACAATAAAACTATAATAATTAACTATCATAATAATTCAGACATTGAATAATTCAGGCACCTGGGTGGCTCAGTCAGTTGAGCATCCTACTCTTGATTTCAGCTCAGGTCATGATCTCGGGGTCATGAGCCTTCACTGGGCCCTGTGCTCAACATGGAGTCTTCTTGAGATTCTTTCTCTCTCTTTCTGCCCTTCCTCCCTCTGCTCTCTCTCTCTCTCTCTCTCCCCCTCTCTAAAAATAAACAAATAAATCTTTAAAAAAAAAAAAAAAAGACTTTACACTATTAGGCCAGGGGTAGAAAAACTGACCAAAAGAACAGAATAAAGAGCCCAAATTCAGATCTGCATATACATGAAAACTAGAGGTACCTCTTCAGATCTTTGGTATGAGAGAACATTTCAATAAATGATACCAGAACACCTGAATATCCATATGGGGAAAAGTGATATTTTATCATTTATCTCACACTCAAAGAAATCAATTTAAGTTAAAGTCTTAAATGGAAAAAGCAAAACTTTTAAGCATTTAGAAGAAAATATGGAAGAATAGCCATATGACCTTGGGATAGGGAAAACTTTCTTAAAACAAGATTTTTTTTAAAGCCATGACAATAAAATTAAAAATATATTAATTCTACTACATTAAAATAAAGAACTTCTATATAAAACCAGGCACACATTCAAAAAGAAACATGGCACACATAACTAACCAAGGATTAATATAAAGAATTTATTTTTTAATGCCTAAAATCAATAAGAACAAGATAAGCAAACAAAAAATAAGTTTAGGATATTATGAGACAGGAAATACGAGTGGCTAAGAAACATATAAGATATTCAATCTGTGCTCAGACAGAAAAATGGGAATTAAGACCACAATGAGACATCAGTTTTTAATCTACCAAGTTGACAAAAATAAAGTCTGATAACCAGTTACAGTAGAGGATGGAGATGAACAGGCACACACGTACATGTGGTATGTAAACTGGTACAACCCTATGTAATAATGTGTCACTTTCTTGAAAGTTAGATATTCACATTCTTTACACACCAGCAATTCCACTCTCTAGGAATATATCCTAGAAAACTACTCCACATGTTAACAGAATACATGAAAAAGAATATTTATAGCAGCCCTACCCTTAAGAGGAAAAGAAATAACCCAAATGTTAACACAAGAATCAAGAAATAAATGTTATAATTTAGTTTTATTTTAAAAAAGTATGTAAGCCATCATTCTAATAAGCACAATATAAAAACCCTGCTAATAGGTTAGTAAATGTTATCCAAGACTTTTCACCTTGTTTCTCTTGGCCTTCATTTGGGCTTTTGCTAGTAGAATATACATGGTGAGCTCAGGCCTGTTCAAAGTGATCCCATCCAAGACCTGGATGGCCTTGTCATGGTTTTCACAAAATGAATAAATGAGTGCTTGCTGTATAGGACTCAACTCAATGAGACCTAAAAGGAAAAGAAAGTTTATCAATATCTTTATCAAGTATCTAGGATTAAATTATTTTAAAGAAGTCAAGCAATTCAACAATTTACATTTGAAATATGGATTAATCAATACAATACTAAAATCTATTTACCACCAACAAAAATAATATATTCCAATTACAAACAACAACAAAAACAAAAAAATAAAAGTATAACCCTGGCATCTCCTATAATAATCTCTCACAAGACTCATTTCTTTTTTTTTTTTAATTTATTTATTTGACAGACAGAGATCACAAGTAGGCAGAGAGGCAGGCAGAGAGCAGAGGAGGAAGCAGGCTTCCTGCTGAGCAGAAAGCCCGATGCGGGGCTCAATCCCAGGACCCTGGGATCATGACCTGAGCCGAAGGAGGCTTTAACCCACTGAGCCACCCAGAAGCCCCAAGACTCATTTCATTATGAAGCATTTAATACTTGACTAGGTACATATGAAACTGAAGATATAAAGTTTCAAAATCTATCTTTGATTAGAAATAAACCTTTCATGTTATCTATACATAACTACTGCAAACAGTATAAACATTTTTAGGAGGTATTTATTTTTAAATTAAGACAATTATAATTTTGCATTGATTATATTTACCTTTGTTCATTTCTGCTACTTGATAAATAGTAAACTTTGCAAGATCATAACATTTCATCATAAGAAGATATTGTCCTCTGCAAGAAATAATACCTTTTTAATTCTAAACAGTAAAAAATAATTTCTCTAAAACAAAATGACTTATAATAAGTCACTTACATTTTTGTAATTACAATACTTTTATTCATACTTACATATGTATGATAAAAACAATGCAAAAATTATAAATATTTTATAAAGTCTAAGTAGGCCAATTAGCATGCAGATGTGATGAAAAACAATTTAGGAAAAATGAAGCTGAAAGAAAAATACTCAATTTTTTTTCAATGATCTGAATTTTAAATTTTGTACTCTAAACCCACAGCTAACATCATGCTCAGTGGTGAAAAACTAAGTTTTCCACTAAGATCAGAAATAAGACAAGAATGCCTATTCTTGCCATTTTTATTTAACATAAAAGTTCCAGCCACAGCAATCAGACAAGAAAAAGCAATAAACGGCATCCAAATTAGAAAGGAAGAGGTAAAACTCACTATTTGCAGATGACATGATACTATATAGAGAAAACTCTAAATACTCAAAAAATAAAAACTATTAGAACTAATAAATGAATTCAGTAAAGTTGCAGGATACAAAATGAATATAGAAAAATCTTTTGTTTCTATGCACTAAATAAGGAAAGATCTGAAAATCTCATTTATAGTTGCTTCTAAAAGAAACAAATTCCTAGGAATAATTAAACAAGGAGGTGAAAGATATATACTCTAAAAATTATAAGGCATTGATGGAAGAAACTGAAAATGATGCAAGTCAATGAAAAGATATTCAGTGCTTGGGATGCCTGGGTGGCTCAGTTGGTTAAGTGGCTGCCTTCGGCTCAGGTCATGATCCCAGCATCCTGGGATTGAGTCCCACATCATGCTCCTTGCTCAGCAGGGAGCCTGCTTCTCCCTCTGTCTCTGCCGGCCACTTTGCCTGTGCTTGCTCTCTCACTCTCTCTCTCTCTCTGACAAATAAATAAATAAAATCTTTAAAAAAAAAAGAAAAAGAAAAGATATTCAGTGCTTATAGATGGAAAACTATTTTTATTAAAATGTCCATGCTATCCAAAGCAATCTAGAGATTCAGGGCAACCCATATCAAAAAACCAATGGCTTTTTTCATAAAACTAGAACAAATAATCCTAAAATTTGTATGAAACCACTAAAGAACCCAAATGGCCTAAGCAATTTGAGAAAGAAGAACAAATATAGAAGTTTCATACTCCCTGATTTCAAATTATACTAAAAAACTATAGTAATCAAAGTGGTATGGTACTGACAGAAAACAGACAACACACAATGGAAGAGAATAGAAAGCCCAGAAATAAACGCACACTGGTGTGGTCAATCTACGAAAAAGGAGGCAAGACTGCGCAATAAAGAAAATACAGTCTCTTTAATAAGTGGTTCTGGGGAAAAATAGACAGCTATATGCAAAAGAATGAATTGGATCACTTTCTTAAACCATACACAAAAATAAACTCAAAATGGATCAAATATTTTATCTAATGTAAAACCTGAAACTATAGAACTCCTAAAAGAAGACATAGACCAAAAACTCTGTTACTGGCCTTAGCAATATCTTTTTTGGATCCATCTCCTCAGACAAAGGAAACAAGAGCAAAAATAAAGCAATGGAATTATACTGAATTCAAAAATAAAAAGTCTTGCACAGCAAAGAACCATTAACAAAATGAAAAGTCAACCTACTGAATGGAAGAAGATATTTGCAAATGTTATATCTGATAAGGGGATTATATCCAAAATATATAAAGAACTCATACAACTCAATACCAGAAAAAACAAATAATCTGATTAAAGATGGGCAAAGCACCTGAACATTTTTCCAAAGAAGACATGTGGATGGCCAAAGGATGTTCAACACCATCAGGGAAATGCAAATCAAAAGCACAATGAGATATTACCTTACACCTGTCAGAATGGCTATTATCAAAAAAGACAAGAAATAACAAGTATTGATGTGAAAAAAAGGGAACTCTTGTACACTGTTGATAAGAATGCAAATTGGTACAGCCACTATGGAAAACAGTATGGAAGTTCCTCAGAAAATTAAAAATAGAAATACCATATGATCCAGCAATTCCACTTTTGAGTATTTATCCAAAGAAAATGAAACACTAATTCAAAACAGTATATGCACCACTATGTCATTGCAGCATTATTTGCTACACCTAAGATATGGAAGCAATCTAAGTGCCCATCAGTAGATTATTAAGTCTGAAAAGACAAATACTGTACAATTTGTATTGTATAAAAATACTGTATTATTGTCTGAAAAGACAAATACTGTATGATTTCACTTACATGTAGGATCCAAAAACCAAATGAACAAACAACAAAAGCAGTTTTTGGATCATTTGGATCCAAAAACCAAATGAACAGACAACAAAAGCAGAAATACCCATAAATACAGAGAATAGCTGCCAGAGGGGAGGGAATGGGTGGGTAAAATAGGTGCAGGAGAATGGGGATACAGGCTTCCAGTTATGAAATGAATAAATCATGGGGATGAAAGATACAACATAGGAATAGAGTCAATAGTATTGTAATAATATTATTTGGTTGGTAGCTACACTTGTGGTAAGCATAAAACAAGGTAAAGAGTTACTGAATCACTATGTTGCACACCTGAAACTAATGTAGCATTGTGTGTCAACAACACTCCAGTTTTTAAGAAGATATGGTATATGTGTGCAACAGAATATTGCTTAGCCATAAAAATTTCACCCATTCCCTCCACCCACCTCCCCTCTGGTAACCCTCTGTTTGTTCTCTTATTAAGAGTCTGTTTTTTGGTTTGTCCTTCCCCCCCCCCTTTCTTTTGTTTCTTAAATTCCACAAATGAGTGAAATCACATGATATTTGTCTTTCTCTGACTGGCTGGCTTATTTTGCTTAGCATTATACCCTCCAGATCCATCTACATTTTTGCAAATGGCAAGATTTCATTCTTTTTATGGTTGAGTATATTCCACTGTATATATACACATCTTCTTTATCTATTTATCTACCAGTGAACACTTGGGCTGTTTCCATAGTTTGGTTATTGTAAATATTGCTGCAATACACATAGAGATGTATATATATCTTCAAATTAGTGATTTGTATTCTTTGGTTAAATACCCAGTAATGAGATTACTGGATCATAGCAAAGCTTAAACAGTTGTATTTTGATGCAAGGATAGAGCAAAGGGGAAATCTGGTTATTTTATAATATAAATTATCTTAAAATTTAACAAATACAATAGCTATATCTGACGTGTTAATTAGAAAGCCATTGCTGGAAGATTAAATGTAAAAAGAAGAGGCTAGAAGGATCAAGAGGGAAATAAAGATCTCAACAGCTAGCTCATGTTCTAAGTTATCCAAAGAAGAACTCCATTTCTATGTTTATACCTTATTATATATAATTGGATTCCATCTGGCTGAAGGTGGATAGCACGCGATAACTCTCTTACTGCCTCTTTCGGTTTATGTAACTGTTGAGTGATAAACAGAAACTTTGCTTATAATACTGATTGCTTCCCTTCTGGTGTTTCCCTCCCACCATCCAGTATGGAAAATTTGCAAGAAAATCTCCTAATACACATTTTTTTAAGAATAATCAAAGCAAATAGGATACAAGGAAGTTTAAAAAAAAAGTTTATGATGCAAAGCCTTTGGTTCCTTAAAACCACATAAATGTGGTTATATCAAAATTTATAGTTTGTTTTCCCTTTTCACTTAGGTTTTTGGTTTTTCTCCTTTAACCAGAACACCTTTTCCACTTTTTCCATGCTAGTTAATAAACTAGCATGCAAAGGATGGTAAAATAAAAACTAAAAGTAAATTCTACTTAAAAAAAGGGGAGGAAAGCAGTGCCTGGTTGCCTTAGTTGGTTAAGTGAGCAGCTCTTGATTTCAGTTCAGATTATGATCTCAGGGTCATGAGATTAAGCCCAGCATCAGGCTCCATGCTCAGTACATGGAGTCGACTTGAGATTCTCTCTCTCCCTTTCCCTCTGCTCCTCCCCTTGCTTGCACATGTGCGCTCTCTTTCACTCTGAATAAATAAATAAAATCTTTAAAAAAAAATAAGGGAGGAATGAAAAGTTTGCGCTTAATAAGTAAGTGAATGACTAAAACAAAATACAAGAACAATGGAAATTATATGTTTAAAATCAATATATAATGTAAAGTAAACACTGATTATTTCCTTAATACAGGTCATAGAAGCATAATCTGGGTTTGTACAAATGTGGGGGGAAAAAACCTACTATCACTGGAAGTATCACAAAAGGAGGACTATAGAGACCCCAGCAAAATGAACCTGGGACATCAACAACTCCTCTTACAACACTGACATAGTGATACAAAGAGGAGAATTCACAGAACTAATTTGTGCACAGAAGTAGACAGCATCTGTTGAAATATACAAACTGTCTGGAGGAAATAGGGGGTGGAATCAAAAGAAGGAATCCAAAAGTAGGGAGTATGAAATGTGTTTAAATAAATTTGAGAATTTCCATAGAACTTCAGTGCTTCTCAAGCTGACCCTGCTCCACTTTGTGTAATTAATAAACCATCTAGTTTCATTATGTCTGCATTGTTCCACCTGTTCCAATATCTATGCATTGAGGAAACCCTGTTTGGGAAAGATGGAGGCTCACTGTCTGACCTTTATAAGCTGTCCTGGGGTAGGACTTCTCCAGGCAGCCTTAGATTAGATTCTCTTTGTAGGCTGAACATACATAGTAGGTATATGCATTCTTCTATATACAAACACAGTGTTTGATTTGCAATTGTTTTATTTACATGAGATCATGCTGTGCACACTTAACACTCTTTTCTGAATCTTGCTTTTCTTATTCAACAATACTGGTATTGTTCTAATTACTGTTTTTATTGACTACAAAGTATTCTATGGTATGACTAAAACACAATGTATTCAACCATTACCACATAGACTTTTTCCTCCTAAGAATAATGAGACTTTGAATATATGTCCTTATACCCTGATATTGTGCTGGTGCTTTGGCTTATAAGTATGCCCAGAAGGAATTCCAACTTCTCCAGAAGCCTTCAGCTCCATCAACATGGAGTTAAGCAAAAAGACCACTCACCAGAAGTATGTCCATCCCTTCCCCAGCAATAGTGAAGAGCAAACTTTCCCTGAGGCAATACTAAGTCTGCCCTGGTTCTTCTACCTCCATCATCAGGGAGGGAAGGACTTTGTGTGGGACTCCAGTCACACTGGGTCCTGAGATGTGGACAGTGGAAAAGACCCTCTAGACAACCCTCAGTGGACAAGCAGTATGAGCAAGAAATAAACATTTGCTATTTTATTACAGTGATTTTTTTAAGTGTTTTGGAGATTTTTTTGGTGTGTGTGTTTATATGTGTTATCGTGTGTATGTGTTTAACCACAGCACAAACTAGGCTATCCTGACTGAAACCAGTGTGACTAGAGGACTTCTAGAAGACAAGGATAGAAAAGTAATAAGGAGCCAATTCCTGTGATTCCTGTGGCTCTTGCAGGCCTTTGGCTTTTGCAGGATTTGGCTTTTTTTATTATGAGTGCAAGGGAAACTATTTAAGGGTTTTGGGCAAAGTGAAATAATCTGACTTGTGTTTTAATAAGACCATTATAGCTGCTGTGTTGAAAAATCCATCAAAAAGTAGTAAAGAACAGAAGCAAGAAGACCAAGAGGTCCCTGCAGTAAACCTGGTGAGGAATGACAGTGTTTTGGACAGGATGGTTAGTGGTGGAGTGGTAGACAGGGATATCTATCTTGAAAGGTAGAAACAGCAGTTAATAGTGTTTATCACTGGAAAGTCTGATTTGATTGGAATCAGAGAGGACTTTTTTACTATTTATTGCATTGTTTGACTTCATAACACTAAAGATAAATTACACTTTTTAATTTAAGTAACTTATAAAATTTAAACAATATTAAGGGTAAATGTGAATGAGTAGGATCTCATTAAATGCATGGATCCCATTCTATAAACCCACCTGCTCACTATGCACACACACATACACACACACACACATACACACACACAAGAGTCTAAACAACAGACTGCAAAACATTAACAGCAGTTGTCTCTAGAAAATAAAATTATGGATGATTTTTAACTTATTTACATACATATATTACATGAAATAAATATATATTATTTTTGTAATAAGGAAAAAAGTTATTTTTTTAAATGAAAGACAAAAATTCATGCCTCATAAGTAGAGTCTTTATGCATAGGTAATTATAGTTAACTACTTCTTTTTTTAATTTTTTTTTAAATTTTATTTATTTGTCAGAGAGAAAGGGAGAGAGCGAGCGAGCGAGCACAGGCAGACAGAGTGGCAGGCAGAGGCAGAGGGAGAAGCAGGCTACCCGCTGAGCAAGGAGCCCGATGTGGGACTCGATCCCAAGACGCTGGGATCATGACCTGAGCTGAAGGCAGCTGCTTAACCAACTGAGCCACCCAGGTGTCCCTAGTTAACTACTTCTATGTAATATTTATTGCTTGAAAATGCACTAGTCTCTATAATTAACTGAAAACAAGTACATTAATAGATAAAATTATATTGAAGAGGTAGATATCCAGAAAATTAAAAAAAAATTTTAAATCGAGGTTTTCAAAACCTAAATACCTTCTGATAGGTTTCTGCTTGACAAATATAGCTTTGAATATATAAAGGATCAAGTCTAATAGCCTCAGAAAAATGCAAAGTGGCTTCAAAGTAGTTATCCAAGTATAGCAGATGTATGAGGCCAATATTTATGTAAGCCAAAATAAGAGTTCTAAAAAAAAATGAGAAAGCAAAACCTTGTTAGACATTTTAATTATTGCAAACGTTTTTCAATTTTGAATGAACTTAGTGAAATACATATATCAATATATAGCAGGGTTTTTTTAAATGTTTTACTAAAGCAAAGTAAATCAATTAACTAATCTCTATTAAAAATTATAAACACCTTTATAAAATCCTTAGTAGAGAATCAACATTTGTAGAGAGTATGCTAGGAACAGAATTCCTGAAGTCCCCAGGCAATACTTTACTCTTCCTTGACTTAATCTTGACTTATCTTGAATTACAAGTTTAGTTTTTCTCAATTTAAAATTTTCACTTCAGGCTATATTGTATTTGCCCTAAGTAACAGAACAGTAATATTCCCAAAGCCTGGGGTTAAAAATCCTCTCCACATAGGTATAACCCAACTTCTTTTCTATATCAACTAAATGTATTTTTTTCTCTCTTAGAATCTAAAAATTTTCAATATATAAATGGTCTTAGAAATTACTTGATCCAATGCCTCTATTTCAAAATGAGGAAAACTACATATCCTATAGCCCAGCTTCATTAGAAGACTAGACCCTTTGCCTAGAAGACATCAAAGTTTGTACTGCCCATTTTTTGGCTTTTTTTCAACTGAAACTCTTTTCCTTCCCTTCCTGGCTCAAAAATATCCAAAAGAAAACTACTGGGGCCATTATGGAGCCATTTTCTACCTTTCCTGAGTCAAACTTAAAGTTTAACTTATATAAGGTAGGTAAACATTCTGCTGGTTGGCAGTTGGCATGCTCTGTTACTTTTTTTTGACACCTTTCATTTTAATGAATGCTTCATTGAAAAGAAAGGAAATTAATTAATTCTGTGTTTTAGAACTGAGGCTTCTGACTAGTGTGTGCAATTCTCAGTCTTTGTTTCTTCCTGAACCTACGTTCTAGTGCAATTGGTTTTTTTTCTTTTTGCTTTGCTATGCAAAATGAAGTCAGAAGTTCTAAATAGAGAGTTTCTTCCAATTGAGTCATATGTTGTGCATAGCAGTATCAAGCAGAATATTTTCTCATTATTTTATTTTTTTAAAGATTTTATTTATTTATTTGACAGACAGAGATCACAAGCAGGCAGAGAGGCAGGCAGAGAGAGAGAGGGAAGCAGGCTCCCTGCTGAGCACAGAACCCGGTGTGGGGCTCCATCCTAGGACTCTGGGATCATGACCCGAGCCGAAGGCAGAGGCTTTAAACCACTGAGCCACCCAGGCACCCCTCTCATTATTTCAAAAGTTGGTGACAGTTTTTCATGAAGTTAACTTCAAAAAGCCCTAACCTGGGTATCCCCACACCGCTGTTAATAACTTTGTGTTGTTATCTGTGAACTGGACTCCTCTCAAATGCATTCAATCTCTAAAATTGGCAAAAGTATCTGAGGCAAACCAATGTTGGGAACAGGTCTTATTTTAGAAGTCGTCTTATTTTCAGAAGTAGTATTCTGTTTCTTTTTCAGAAGTAGTATTCTGTTTCTAAGATGGCTTTATAAATGTCTCATTTTACAAGGTTATTAATGATGAGGGGAAAGGGCTTTTTCTTTCATTCTTTTCTTAATTTTATACAAAAGTGAAATCAATAAGAATAAAAGGAAAACATACCTTTCTAGAGAAATAACAGTTTCAAAGTCACAGATTGCCAGCAACCAAAGTTTTAGATCTGCATAGAGTATGCCCCGATGTAGAAAACAACCAAGATTCTCGTAGCCATCATTTATGAGAGCTTAAAAATAAAAATATATAGCTTATTCAGGTTGTGAACAAAAATATCAGAGTTATATTTTAGTCTTCACCCTTCTTATTGCTTATTCTTACACTTTTAACATTTTATCAAACAGGTCTGTGATGAATATATTTGGTGAGTAAGAAGTAACATTCACATAAAAATGTATGTGTTTATAAGTAAAAATGTGACTACCAAGGTTCGAAAACTCATTAAAACTGGAAGAAATCCTGATGGTAATCCAGGATAGTCCACTCACTTCATAAATGAAGACATTAAGTGCAAAGGACCTAGGCTCATTGACCACAGTCATGTTACAAGTCAATGGCAAAGATGGAAACTCTGTATCACATTAGTGGACGGCAGATAGAAGAGCACCCTTGCCCTTGATGACCTGTTCGTTATCAGGAGAGCATTGCTATTGGCCATAAAAAAGGCTCTGGTACAACCCCAGACTGGGGTAGAAGGTAGAGATCAGGCTACTACTCAACAACATGGAAGGGCAGCTCAAAGGGGCTACTCCAAGGCCAGCAGAGCTTGGAGTTAAGGCAGGCAACTTGACTATGCATGTCCCAAATAACAGGAGTGTGGGGCAAAAAGAATCTTCTCTCAGTTTTCCAGGTGTGTGTCTCTCATCTGTAACTGGTCTAGAGGGTTCCCCTTTCTCCACATCCTAGAGGTCATCTCACATCTCTTCACTTCCTAATTTTCCCTTCACTTTTTCAAAAGCAGGTTGGTGAATTATATGGGTTTTCCACAATATTTGATCTATGTCTTCTAAGCTTCTCAAGCCCATTCTGGCCAAGAAGGGAAAGTTTTGCCAAAAATGTTCATAGTGCTTAGTCTGGAACACAATCTCACAGTACTAGATTTTGGGAAGTATATCTAGTGTAAGCAACGATCATACAGATTAAATAAATAATCCCATGAAGGCAGTCTGACTGTTCCATTCACGGTATGACTGACTGGCAAAAAGCAACTCAGCTGCAGTTTCGGGGTTGCTCTATGAAGGGAAAAAATACTAGAATTACTTCACTTCTCTGGGCCTCCACTTCTTCATCAGGGATGAAAATAATACCTACCTCATAGCATTATTCTGCATATTGATTGAAACACCATATACAGCATTTAGAATAGCGTTTGGCAAGTAGTCAAATGCCCAATATATGTTAGGTATTATTACTAGTTGGAAAACGATCTTAAGGGTCCTTTTTGAATGTGGAAGATAAAACTCTTTAGGCTAGGCTGCAGACAAGGATTAAAGCCAAAATCAAGCTGGTCTCCTCTGAATAATTAAATGACAGGGATTTTGTATTATTGTGATAGTCTAGAAAAGAGAGAGTGAAGATTCCACAACTTAGAAAAGAGAGAAGTATGAGAAAGAGGTTTAGATGACTGAAGAGAAAGGAGTCTGGCCAGGTGGCAGATGGACAGGGCTGACAGAAAGAAATAAACTTCAAGAAAAAGGGGTACGCTTGACCTTCAAATTTAAATTGTTTCTGTTAAATTTGTCCTTTGAACCCCAAAGTGTTCATGAACAGTAACCACAAGAATTGTGTGGATGAACAAAAATGGAGAATCAATCAGGGAGCAGAAATTAGATGCAAAGATTATAAGAGAATTAAATAAGAACTTAACTTAGTCTTCTTTTCCAAAAACCCATAGAAGGGAGAACACCAGAGTCCTTTCAGCACATAAAATGGACTTTTGAGTTATTTTATTTGAATATTCATGGGAAGGGTGGCCTCAGAGCTGTGCAATTCTCTTTATAAGAGTCTAGTTGTCTCTTAATCTCTAGATACTGCCTTGTCTAAAATGATAGGGTTCTAGCACTTTGCACCCAGGGGAACACAGCCATGTTTGGAATTTGGTCTTTGGCTACAATTATCCAACCAAAATTGGTTAAGTTATTCAGCTGGGGACGTTTACTGAGTGTTTACTCTATGCCCAGAATTGTGCTGGGCCTATTGATATACCAAGAATACACTGATACAGGGTAAAGTGGAAATGGTTACTTTTAGCTATTGACATCCTATCACTAAGGATTCTCAAAGCTCATTTTTAGTGTAAGGGTTAAAAAACTCTGAATTTGACTAATCAATGGGCTGGACCTATGGAGTAGGACACAGCACACTAGGAAAATTCGCTGCAAGCTAACTAGAAAATAGGTCTGGATTTCTAGAAATAATCTCAGAATTCAATATATAAAAAGAAATTTCTTTGATAGGATATTCTCCCATTGCCAAAGTTACACACCCATGTAAGTACAAACACATTCACATTCACTAAAAGGGTAAAATAGGAACACTTTAGCTAAACCATTGTAGCTTGTAAATATATATAAAAATACATATTACATAAATATGTATTAATATATAACTCTTTAACCACATAAAAATATACACAGTACATTAATCCTCCCATATTAGTATTACATTTTCTGAAAGTGAACTGATGAACTTCAGATCAAATTCCTATATATGTGTAGTTGAAGGTGCAGTACCTGAAACACTATAATCCTGCAGTGCTCTAAAGGGGCTACTCTTTCTAAATAAGCAGGCTCTGTAATACAAAGCTAACCAGTTATTAGGATCTAAGTGAATCGCCACAGAAAAATCTTGAGTTGCTTGTTTATAATATTGCCGTTTAAAATATGCTCTTCCTCTGTATGTCCTAGAAAAAAAGAAAAAACATCATTTTAATATGCATTGCAAAATACACATTTTTCTCTTTTTGGTAAACACAACTAATTTTGTATTTGAATAATAATTTGTGATTATCGGGACGCCTGGGTGGCTCAGTTGGTTAAGCAGCTGCCTTCAGCTCAGGTCATGATCCCAGTGTCCTGGGATCGAGTCCCACATTGGGCTCCTTGCTCGGCAGGGAGCCTGCTTCTCCCTCCGCCTCTGCCTGCCACTGTCTGTGCTCGCTCTCTCTCTCCCTCTCTCTCTGACAAATAAATAAATTAAAAAAATAATAATAATAATTTGTGATTATTTCTACTTGCTTCCCAAAAAAGTTTAGTGATGATGCTAATAGCAAAAAAAAGAGAACTTCTTATAATCAATTGTACTTTATTGTATATATAATTATATGCTTAGAAATAATATGCTAGGGGGGAGGGGCCGGCTCCCGGCAAGCGGCGGAGCAGCGGAGCACTAAATCGGGACTTTTAAGAGTCTGCTCCACGGAGGGACATCGCTCCAGAGGCTAAATCGGGGTGAAGCCCACGCGGGGTCAGCGTGGCCCCAGATCCCGCAGGGTCACAGAAGGATCGGGGGTGTCTGAGTGTCGCAGAGCTAGCAGGTATCGGA
>PISX010023222.1:9198-30283 GCA_004024625.1 Mellivora capensis
ACCACATCTGTATCTTTGGGGTAAATACCCAGTAGCGCAATTGCAGGGTCATAGGGAAGCTCTATTTTTAACTTCTTGAGGAACCTCCACACTGTTCTCCAGAGTGGCTGCACCAACTTGCATTCCCACCAACAGTGTAAGAGGGTTCCCCTTTCTCCACATCCTCTCCAACACATGTTGTTTCCTGTCTTGCTAATTTGGGCCATTCTAACTGGTGTGAGGTGGTATCTCAATGTGGTTTTAATTTGAATCTCCCTGATGGCTAGTGATGATGAACATTTACACATTTCTCTTACTACCTCCCTAAATTGTAGAAAATCGTAAGACCTAGGGTTGCTATGATTAATCATTCATAATTTTTTAGGATATCTGGGCCCCGGTTGGCAAATGTATACCTGCATGGGAGTTTTTGACTTAAGTAAATTTAAAAAGTTGATCTGTGGTGGCGGCCAAAATATTCTTATTTGTGAAAGCATCCTGGGAGAATTTTTTTATCAGCTTAAAGAAAGAAGAAAACTGATACCTGACCTGAGCTTTTTCCTCAAACCTTATAAATTTGGATGTTGAAGACTACTGATGTGTAGGATAAAACAGAGCTAATGCCTTCTTCTGCCTCAGGTCGTACAGATTGGATTGGATGAAAACTTGATTTTCTCACTACCATAGTTTTGACTACAGACAAATAGCACTTAACACTGTGTCTCTCAAAATCCAACTCAAGTTGGATCTCAAGTATTTGTTTGAGACTTAGCTGATCCACTGAATTTAACAAGCTAAACTTCAATGGCCACGAAGAATTATATATCATTAAAGTGATGGCATTGAGTTGGCTGTTTATATTGGTGATTTAAGCTTTACTTGATCCTCCTTGACCTCTCCAAATTAGAGCACTGAGACATGGCTCCTTGTGCACCCTATACAAATGAGTTTGATAAAGAACACTTTACTATTTTGATGACTATGTTGGAAATGAGCTTTTGATTTCTTCATGTTAGAGCGAGAGATTGAAGCAAAATTTAAATTTTACTTGTGCTAGATTTCTTAGATGATGGGTAGACTTAAAGAATTATTTTGTTTGACCAACTAGAATGCTATTCTAGTTTCCCCAGAAATATTAGAAGCTATGCAGCAGACCCAATACCTTCTTACTGCATAAAATATGTAATTGAATGTTTATAGCAGTTTCAAAATAGGGATATGGCTGGAAGATCAGTGTACATTACTGGGTTTCATTATGAAATGTCTAGGTTACCTTATCCATAGCTCTGAAAACTTTTGGCATGCTGTATTTTTATATTACTGGATCTCATTATAAAATATCTAGGTTACTTTAATCCATACTTTTGAAAACTTTTGGCATATTTATATTTTATGTTTGTTAGTATGTTTGCCATTGTATAATGTAATTGGTATGCAGTTTCTCTTATGATCATGAGTTTTCCAGCCTTACATGTCTCTCTTGACTGGAAACTGCTATAACTGCTGCCTTAATTTTATGTAATGGATTGAGTAGGTCCTTCTGTATGGTCCATTGATGAACAAGAACAAGAGTTTAAGTTGCTAATTTTAATAACTTTTTGATATTATGGATCTTGATATTTGGGCTTCATATGTTTCAACTTAAAAACTGACTACAATTAAATCTCTATAAACAAACACTTTGCTAACAATGAGGGTACATAACTGCAGCAAAATATGGAAAACAGAATTACCAGTTCTCAGGTTCCATTTTGCATGCTTTTTTAAAAAACTACAATCTATAAACCTTCAACATCTAGTTGGCAGATTTAAAAGAAAAAAACTTATTTTTTATTTTAGAGTATTTATTTCTTATTTTAATATATTTCTTATATTTATTTCTTATTTTAGAGTATCCAGAATGGTTTTGGAAGATAGTACAGAGAGAGTTCCTGTATACCCCATACCCATTTTACTTTATTATTAACATTTTAAAAAAAAGATTTTATTTATTTATTTGACAGAGAGAGAGAGAGAGAGAGATCACACATAGGCAGAGAGAGAAGCAGAGAGAGGGGGAAGCAGGCTCCCCGCTGAGCAGAGAGCCTGATGCTGGGCTCAATCCCAGGACCCTGAGATCATGACCTGAGCGGAAGGCAGAGGCTTTAACCCGCTGAGCCACCCAGGTGCCCCTATTATTAATATTTTATAGTACTATTATACATTTGTCACAATTATTGAACCAATATTGATATATTATTAATAACTAAAGTCTATACTTTATTTACATTTCCTCAGTTTTTCTCTTATGCTCTTTATGTATGTTCCAGGATCCCATCCAAGATACCACCTTGCATCTAGTAACTGTGTGTTCCTTAGGTTCTTAGTTATGGCAATTTCTAAGACTTTCCTTGTTTTTAATGGCTTTGACAATTTTGAGGACTAATGGTCAAGTATTCTGTAGAATGTCCTTCTGTTGGGATTTGTCTGATGTTCTTCTCGTGGCTAGACTGGGCTTGAGTTTTTGGGAAGAAGACCATAGCAGTCTTCTTTCTCGAGTACATACTATTAGCGTGACATATCACTATTGATATTGATGTTGACTGTTACCAGTTGACTAAGGTACTGTTTGCCAAGTTTCTCTACTTAACATTTAAAATTATTATATTAAAATTATTTTTTCCCTTCCCATACTGTATTTGAAAGGAAAGCTACTATGTGCTTAAAGAATGGGGAGTTACGCTTCACTTCTGATGGTTGAGTATCTATATAAGTTATTTGGAATTCTTCTGCACTGGAAATATGTCTGTTATTCCCTAATTTATGTATTTATTTGATAATTCATTTATATCAATATGAACTCATGAATATTTATTTTATATTCTGTATAATAAGTTATTACTACTTATTTTTATTCAGATTGTTCTAGTTTTGGACTTTGGAAGTTCTTTCAGTTGGCTCGTTGGACATAACCCCATCCTTGTGGGTTTCTGCTTTTCATTTGAGCACTTTCTTACTTTCTGGAACTACCAAGATGCTCTGGGCTCATTTATATGTTTCTTATCCCAGTCCTCAGATCTAATGTTTCTTAGTTTTTTGTTGTTGTTGAGGATTTCTCAGCAGTCCGGCACCCTCTTGAGACCCATCGTTCTTCTCAAGGACATTCAGAGTATGTGAAACATGAGGACTACAAGTAGCTGTAAGCAGCTTCACATTCAGCAGATCTTTCTTTTTGAGAATCTGGATAAGCTCCAAATAATCTTTAAAATGATGGCTATCATGCCACCTGAGAGAAAAAGATAATTTGGAGAGCTCATGATTGTGGGAATTCTGTCTTTGGCTTTATAGACTTTAACTTCCTGCAGCTCTACTTTTTAAAACAGAACATGAGCCAGTTTTTATCAATTCCTACAATGTTTTTGTGTTTTTGCACATACGCATATATTTTAACATTACAGATGAGTTTGGCTTATTATTTCATTTATCCCTCAGAGTTAGGCTCCAGTGAGGTTTTTAAGGGCAAGCATACTTGATCCCCATTTCATAAACAAAAAAATGAGAGATGCAAAACAATAAATTACTTCCATTCACATCTCAAAGCAACTTAGTGGGAAAGATGGAACAAACCTACACCTTCTGATTAGCAGCCCTTGAAATTATTTCTACTATCCTTTGGCAGACTGGTAGTTAGGTGTTGAGTATTCATTGATGCATAGTACCAGCTAAATGTGTCATAACCCTGTTTTGGCAGGCTCAATTCTATTGTTACTGTCATTTCCTTATTTTAAAAAGTTGAGGGTTGGGGCACCTGGGTGGCTCAGTCAGTTAAGGCTCCAACTCTTGGTTTTGGTTCAGGTCATGATCTCAGGGTGGTGAGAACGATCAAGCCCTGTGTTGGGCTCCATACTGGGCATAGAGTTTGCTTAAGATTGTCTCTCCTCTCCCTGTGCTCTTTCCCATGCCCCCACCTCCCTCTGTTTGTGCTCTTTCTCTCTCTCAAAAAAAAAACTTGGGGTTCCTGGGTGGCTCAGATGGTTAAGCCTCTGCCTTCAGCTCAGGTCATGATCTCAGGGTCCTGGGATCAAGCCCCATATCGGGCTCTCTGCTCAGCAGAGAGCCTGCTTCCTCCTCTCTCTCTACCTGCTTCTCTGTCTGTCAAATAAATAAATAAAATCTTAAAAAAAATACTTGAGGGTTTTTAAATTTGAGGAATCATAGAATTATTGAAAGGTAGAAAAACAGAGACCCAAGGTTCTGTGAAAGCTATTTATTGATTTCCTAGCTTTCTGTATCTTGTTTATCCTTTTGTATAGATTTGCTTAGCTGTTGTAATAACTTGTGTTTTATATGCCTGTAATCATTCTTGATTTCTCTGAATATCTTGGGACCCATTTATATAAGCTGTTCAAGAAGTGTACCATGTGGCTGTGAAGTGTGTAAACCTGGCGATTCACAGACATGTACCCCTGGGGATAAAAAATTGTTTATAAAAAAATAAAAATTAAAAAAAAAATTAAAAAAAAAAGAAGTGTACCATGTGGATTGAGTAGGATACAGTTTTGTTTACCTTGGCAGCACTCTAGCAACTTACTGCTTCACATACAAGTTTTAAAAGAGGGAAATGCTATAAAACTAGAACGAGAGGTACTCTGATTGAGGTAGATCACTCAGTTCTTAAAATAGTGCTTTATTAAAGAAGCCTGAGGCAATGTGAAGAAGAATTCTTAACCTATAGGGTCAGATCACATGGAAGCTTTTCTTAGTGACTTGATGGCTCACTTGGTTGAGAAAACTTTATTTCTACTGTTTTCAACTCCTTGATTTCTTGAACCCCACTATATTTTATGATGAAAATAGGATATTAATAATACACTCTAGAGAAATGCTCATCACTGGTGACTGGAAAATAAAGCACAGTATGGGAATTTTGGTAATTATTCAGCTCTGAATTGCTCTTGGAGATGAGGGGAGGTGCAAGGAATAGAGCTGAAATGAATAGAAGAATTTACATGTTACTAGGCTTATAGCTAGGATATAGAGCACTAAATCTTCACCTCTCAATCTTCACCCATCAATCCATATGAAAAGGGTAGACATGGTTTAACTTAACTACTAGTTGCTAATTGGGACAGACTTTCCCAGTGTTCTGCATTTCAGTAACACATTTCTTTGATCTCTTCTCCAGATCTTCCTCAGAAGAATAGGCTTGTTGCTCTACAGTGTTAGTGACCTGTTCCCTTTGACGATCCCTAGGTGGAGATGGGGCATGAGGATCCTCCAGGGGAAAAGCTCACTACCACTGGGCAACAACCCTAGGCCAGGAGGTTCTATCAAGATTCTTCCCTGGTTCCAAGGAGGAAGATGAACTCTCAAAACCACCACCACCCTTCAGAGGTGCGTAAGTTGTGTCTCTAAAAGCATAATTAGTAGCTATTAATTTTGACCTTGCTTTATATTGCACATAGCTTTCCATTGAGATTGTTTCCATCATTATTGACTGTGTCTGGTTTGGTAAAAAGAGCTCCCTAACCAACCTGGGAAGTAACTGGGTGTGAAATGGGTGAAATGATGTGAAGAGAGTAGGAGGCTGCATGAGTTAGGATGTTTAGGGTGGGACTGTTGTGTGGTAGAGACTTACAGCTTAATTGTTCTTTCTTTTAGGAGAACATGGGCAACAACTGCCACATCTGTGACATTGATCATGGGGAGATCATAATTCTGGACCCTCTGGTCCCCAGAGTATTTCTTGAAGCCTTGCTGGGGAATTTTGACAATCATTTACATATGTCAAGATGGCTTAGGATGTCTTTGGGCTAAAACACAAAACAAGCTGTTTGAGAAGATAAATAGGAGTTGTATGCTTGTCGATTAATGGAACCTGACCAGAAATGGCACAAAGTTTCTGTTGTCAGGTAAGCTCTAAAGAACTAGGACCTTGTGTACTCTAAGTTGATAAGAGAAGCTGATTAGAGGGATGCAGATTAGGAGATGGATGTAACCATTCAGTAAGTAGTAAACCCTGATTATACAGATTTTGTACAGATTATTCAACCAGAAGACTAAGACTGTGATTGATGGTGTTTCTATGTTTGCCATAGTTTCCTATTCTTTTGAACAAAAACCTTGTGTTAGTTTTATCTCTAGGGACTTATAGGTTTCAGCTTTATGTATTTATTTCTAAGCTTCATAGTTTCCATGGCTCATAAATTTGTATCTTCCCATAACTCTTGCACAATACTCAGTTAATACTTCTATATGGCATTTACATGGTTTCCCCTCTCATTTTTAATAGGCCCTGATTGTTCCTTCTTTTCTGCCAAATCACTGTCTCCCCAAAATAGTGCAAAGGGCAAGAAAGTGGAACAAACCTAAGGAAGATCAACATGCCTGGCACACTAGCATTTTAGAACAGCAGAATGAAGTAAGTTGTTGATGATGTAATCCTCTGAGGATCATTTTAGCTATGAGCTTATTTGTTGTAGGTTTGTATGGGATGAAGCATGGTGGTCTAACATGGAGGGGTGTGCAATGTGAGATCTGATGATAACCAGTAACCTGTATTACCAACTGGGTTCACTGAAGCAATTCAAAGATATTACAGTTTGCCTATCAGTTGTGTCCAAGTAATTGAGTCTCACCTTGTCTCTTTATCTTAACTGTGTAAATGTTTTGCCATTCTTAGAGGCCTAAACTGTAGAAGCCTAAAACATAAAGAGGGTTTTTTTTCTTTTTGCTGAAAGGGTGGATCTTTCTCACCTCTTGTGAAAGAATATCTGCAGATTTAGTGTTAAAGGAACCCAGTCCATGAAGTTGCCATTATAGTTGTGAAGCATGTGAAAATGAAGTTCATTTTTTTAAGGAATGGGGAAAAGTAAAGATATAAAGTGAGTGGATTGACTAGGTGCTCTCTAAGGGCCCCTTATTATAATATTCATACATCTGTGGCCTCTTGTTTGGCTCTTTTGGAAATCATTGTAAACAGTTGAAGCAGAATATTGAAAGGTTCACATTCTGTGTTTAAATCTTCTGCCACTCCTTAGGTGTATGGTCTTTGTCAGTTTAGAGTTTTTGGTTATACTTGTAGGTGACAGTAAATGAAATCATGTATGTAAAGTGTTTAGTGCAGTTTGGTCCATGATAAGTTAAAAGTAAACTAAGAAGTTTTATAAGTTGATATGACACAATACAGGTGACCAAAAATACCATCTAATGGCAGGCAGAGTTGGCATGTTTTGATTCTATGTAAGAAATTTGTAAGGTATAAGTTTATAAATAGAAAACATTTAAGTTGGTGGTGGTTCTTATAATAATTATTACTGTTAGTAATATAAGTAGTATTAGTACAAATAATAGTTTATTTTAATTATTAATGTACTTTTTTGTTTTCTTTTCTTGTTTCCTTTTTGTGATGCTTCACATATGCCGTTTGTGCCCCTTACTGTATCTTGTCTTTACTTCTTACCCTTTTCCTCTGAATGTCTGCCTTTGCTTATCTTTTTCACTCCCAAGAGTGTATTTCTTTGCTTGTCTATTTCTTTCTTGAATCTCTTTGGTTGTCTTTATCTAAAATGTGTCTTAGCCATCCCATGATTCTCTTTCTAGTTTCTTCTCTGTGTATCTTTGTCTCATTCTGGTTTTTGTTCCTAAGAGTGGTCTGTGTCTTGTCTTAGATGTCTCTCTCTAGTTTTGTTTCATTTTGTTTTTTTCAATTTGTTACTGATTCTCTTTGCTCTCCTAGATCTGGTTCTTCTTTCTATGTTCTTCCCTTTTGGTCTGTGTTGCATGCTTGTGTGCTTTTTGTTCATTACTTGTCCTGCCTATACCTCTCTTCTTTTACTGTTGTGAACTCTGATTGTTGGTCTTCCCTTCCCCTTGTTGTTGGTTTGACATTTCACCTTTTTCTTTTTCTACTATTATCTCACATTTCTCTTTTCTGTATATTTTTTCTGCCTCTGTTGGGCCATTTTCTTTTTCTTTCCTGCTGTCTAAATGTCTCTTTGTTCTTTGTGATTTTCCATTTCAGCATTCATCTTTGTTCTTTGTGATTTTCCATTTCAGCATTCATCTCTGTTCTCTTGTTTCTTCTCTGATTTCCCCCTTCTGCTTACCTTTGAGTGTATCAGCCTCTTTATGTGTCTGTGTTCTCCCCTCTTTGACTTTATACCATCCTCTCTCCTTGCATATTTTGTGTATCTGTGTGGTCATGTGTGTGTGTTTGTGACAAAGGGGTTTCCTAACCCCTTCCCAATAGGTACAGAATGCAGCTGTCAAAATAAGCATTGCAGAGCTGTTCATTATGCCAGGACACCCTGTGAGATGGATGATCCAAGACCTTTGATGGACAGAAGGTGGAAGGCCCATAATGGATAGAAGGCCCAAAGTAAAAAACAGATGGTTTGAGACTTGAAACCTGAAGACAAACATGGAAAAACCTGTGTTTCAAGATAGATGGAATCCTCAGGCTTGAGGCCATCAAAGCCCTGACAGCTATGATGTAAAAAGGTGGCTTTTGCTGGAGAGAACACCTGACTGAGTTGGATGGAAAGTTCAAGTCTTGAGTTAGATAGAAGTCCAAAGACCCAGAGTGGGAGACTGTAGGCCTAAGTGTGCGGACCCATGGAAGACTTGAGACCTAAGACACAAGGTCTAAGACTTCAGATAAAAACCTAAGATCCAAGGATGGAAAGCCCTAGACACACATAAAGACCTGGGATTCCTGCTTGTCTAGATGGACAGAAGGCCAAAGAGAGAATGATGTCTCAAGACTAAATTAGAATTCGGGACGGATAGAAGCCCCAAGACCAAAGGAAATCCCGAGATGAGAACACTAAACCCCATCTTTTTTTCTATTTCTATCCTCTCTACCCTTGGACATTTTTAGTTCTCCCTTTCCAGTTCTTACGCTTTTATTTAAGTCCACTTCTTTTGAGGAGCCCTTTTTGATGTTGCTGTTACTTTAAGATTACCTTTAGATTGGCAATATTATGCTCGGGCCAGTCTTAAGCCAGTTTTTATCACAGTTTTGAGCTATTAAGTGTTTATTTTTTAAATTTCCATTTCTCTTCACCTCCACTCCTTGAGAGACGCATATAGGTAACATTGTATTTCGGTCCTCCCTTTTTCTTAGAAGCTCTAGCCTGATGAGCAAAGGCAAGCATCAGGCTGTTGGGGGAAAAAGTCCCAGACTATCTAGAGGAAATGTGAAGAGATGTTCCAGGCCAATGAGAAGAATTAGACAAGAAATACCCAGATGTGCCATACTGTTGAGAAGCACCAACCTGCAACACCTTTCTTCTTTGAGCTTGGGTGAGCAGGATTCTTGGGGTTTGGGATTCCTAGTAATGGTTACAAAATGAATGATTGGGTCTGGTATGGAGTGAGGCCCCAAGGAGACACTTTGAACCCCCTGCTTATAGTAGTGGCCTAATATTTTGGTAGATTGTGCCAACACTGCTCCTGGATTTAATACCCACCTCTAGGCTTAAAGGTGAGAGAACTTGGAAATATTTAACAGGTTTAATCCTACCTTGATCTCCCCCCCTTACCATAATTTAAATAACTGAGAATATACGTGAAAGCACTGTAAAGCATAGAAAAAAGAAGGCATTCTCATTAAAAGTATATTGGCAGTCATGCACAGCTAACATTTAAAGTGCTCTATCAGTTGTTAAGCATTATGTAAATCAGGAGTTATCACATTCCATATAAAGGGTCAGATGGTAAATACTTAAGGTTTCGTGGGCCATATGGTCTCTGACACATGGTTTTCTTTTACAACTCTTTAAAAAGGAAAAACTATTCTTAGCTTATGCACCAGATAGATTTGGTCTGGGGGGCCATAGTTTTTATCACCCCTGATATAAGTACCGGGGACTACATGCTGAATAATAATATCATTTCTGTGTGTCTGTCCCTGTGCACTCAGGATGCAATATTTATTTATGATCACATCCGGGTGACTTAAAGAAAAATACATGAATATGATTTGTAAACTATAAAACATTTAAAGATAAGAGTTTCATAGTTGATGGATGAATATTGATTACATAGTATCTACATTCTACTGTACTAGACACTATAGATACAAAGATTAAAAGAAACCTGAATAAAGTACTTTGTTAGAAGTATGTAATACTATGGAGATATTAGGAATTATTTGATAAATGAATAACTCCTATATTTGTGGCTATTGTGTTTCCACTACTCTGGTAATTTTAAGCGAAAATACAGTATTCTAGGTAGCAGAGAAGCAAATGCATGGAAACTGCTTTGAAACCATAAAATATACTGCAAACACAGGGTATTAAGCTGTTGTGAGCACTTTACCATACCATTTTCAAAGGGAAAAGAAGTGTTCTCATTATGGAATTAGAAGTTTCAGATTGAGGTGCATATTAAAGTGCCTTATAAACTAAAGCATTATATAAATACCAGTGGATTACATGTTTATGAGTGGATGAATATTAATTGCCTTTTATGGGCCAGTACTGTTTGGGTACTGTGAAATCTAAGATTATGCTCTCATGTAATAAGAAAGAGGTTTATGTCCTTAGACTATTTAGATGTAAGGAATTAGATATTGCTTGTTTTAATCAAGACTTTACTGGTCATGTCAAATTAAATAATCACCAGTATATTTTCCCAGGTGACAGGAAAATGTAATGATTGAGATTGCCTTTGCACTTTTTAAAGTGCTGTATAAATCCAAGACATTAGCTGTTTCTGTGTGAATAAAACTTTCTATGAGATAGGCATTTTCTCTACAAAATTCTCATTGTGTGCTTGACTGTGATGAAGGTTGTATAAATAGCTATACAAACTGAGGGTTTAAATACTTGTTGAATGAGTGAATATCATCAGATGCTTACTAGGTAAAAATATTATAGGCAGTAAAGAGATACAAAGACTTATCATTTCATTGTGCTTACAGCTGAGGATACGGCAATAACTCTGTAGTATTTTAGGAACTCTAAAGCACCATGTAAGTGTAACTACTTATTTTCTAATTTGGTGCTGAGTACTAGCATTATAAAATTATATCACAGTCATCATTATACTATGAAGAAAGTTGAAAAAAATTTCAGGAAAAATTGTTAACTATTGAACACTCAATATAATATACAAAGGATTAAATATCTGATAAATGTAAAACTGGGTAATTGTCTATTACGTGCCACTCACCTTGCTTGTCATTGGAGATGTGAAGATAAATCATCTTTATTGTGTCCTGGGTAGCAGCAGATAACGTATAAATCAATTCATAAGTTTTGCACTGCCGTACATATAAAAACAATATCTGCTGCGTGAACATTGACTATTTTCTTTTATCCCCAGAGATAACAAGTGGGGATGCAAAAGTTCGTTATCAGAGATCTGTTCAAATTTACACAGCCTACTGTTCTATATAGATAAAAGGAAATACTTGGCTTAATGAATGATTACTGGTTACTTTCTGTGAGGCTCTGAACTGTGCATACCCTAGGATATGAAAATGATTTTATCCTTATGGGGTGTTAATTGGAGGAAATAAGAAAGTAGGTGGGAGATCCAGACTAGAAGTTACTTGAGCACTGCAAAGCTTATTTAATAAAAACATGGGGAAAATAGAATTGTGCCTGGAAGTATGCTAAATGCTGACCTCTGTGGAAAGATATAATCTGAATCAGAGGTGTACTTGCTTCCTGGCCTGGCTGAAGAGATGGAAAATATTTTTAAGAAGCAAGGTGTTAACAGTTCTCTATCAGTCTTTAAAATGCTGAATGCTGAGTGCGGAGATGAATTCGATCTACCCTGGCCTGGCTTGAGTCATTAAAGGAGTAAAAAATAAATGGCTCAGGAGTAAAATCAAATGGCTTTGCTTTTAGATTCATTTGATAAATAGAGCATCTTTCATGTGGAATAATATATCATTCTAGGTCTTAAGAGAAGTGAAATGGACCAAGTCTAAAGGGCATTAGAGTACCGATTATAGATGAAGATAAGAAAATACTGAGTTTTGAGCAAATATTTGAGTGCCTGTTTTCTGGAACATATTATGCTAGATAAATTAGTTGAGTGGGTCTCATCCAGAAAATGCACATTGACATGCCTTAGATATGAAAAAAATAGAAAAATAAGACATGGTTCTTTTAATATTAAATGAAGAATTATTCTTAGTTCTAGAAAGTCCCAGTGTCACTTGCTCATTGAACTAGTTTAAATCCAGAAGACTGATACAAGGGTGCTTAGGGCTTGTCTTTTAATTCATTACTTTCATATCTGTTTTTATTATAGATTTAAATAGATATAAATTATAAATTATGATTTAAGATGAGAATTAAGATGAAATTACTGGTTTTAAAAATATTTGCTCACTGACCTGGCTTAGAGTCAGGAAGCCAGTTGAGCAATAGATTTTTTTCTACATTTTCCATATTTTGTGCAAAAATTTATTTACCCTGAATAAAGTATGTTCTCAAATGCTGAGAATTAAGAAACTAAAAAGTCCTGGGCCAAAATGTAATTTAATCTCACTAGTCTATGGTGGAAACACAAGAGCAAATTTAATGAGACTGCAGTTCTTTAATTACTTGAAAAATATTATTGAGCAGCTGTGATATTAAGACACTGAGAACAAATGGCCACGTTCTCTTTGGCATGTTTTGTAGAGTGGGAATAAGAGGGGACTTTGTATTCATTCATACTAACACTGAAAGTGATGTTAAATTGGAGCAGATCTGGTATAAAATGCATTTAGTTTATCTTGGAGATGCAGTAAAACAAAACAAAACAAAAAATTGGAATGAAATTCTTCCTTAAATGGAAGTGTCTTTTTCAAGGTATTCTGTTAATTGCTAGACAGAAAACAAAAAAGATCATGACTGAAAGAAACTTGATTTTTTTTTATTACCTTGGAGACTAGAATATAAGAAGTTATTGTTCATTCATTTATTCATTCTACAAGTATGTTTGAGTGCCTGTTATATATAAGGTTTTTTGTTGTTTCCAGTTCTCCCCAGAGACATGAAAAAAATGAATGCTTTCTTAGAGGACTTTTAAAACTTTCCTTTCGGACTGTTTTCTGATTAGGGGCATGGCTTAGTCCCTTAATAATGTTGTGGGTTTTAATTCCTGTTCTGTATTTCTTCTACCATTCTGGCCACTACAATAAGCAGGGTTTTGTATTGAGCTAGCTCAATAAGTGTGAGGAAGTTCTCTTACAGTAGATACTTTATTTTCCCTGGCCCATCTCTCAGGAGAAATGGCTGTGACCACTGCTAGACAGAAGGAGGGATGAAAAACAACTAATTCCCAAACCCCAGTCTCATTGGTACCAGCCTTGGGGAAACACTCATACTCAGGCCACAATAGGTTTTGAAATGCATTTATCAATTTTATCTGCTTTCTGATAGATATACTCTGCCTAAATAGATCTCTTTGAAGAACAATCTTCAGATGGTACATAACATAATGGGAGAGACATGATTTTTCTTTTGCAACAGCTTTGCAACTTAACCTTTAGAAATCTCACCATCAAAACATGTCGAAGAAAGGATCTCTTACAGTGGAATTATGTCAGTGAATAAATAGCTTAATTTTAGCATGTTTTGATTTTAAAAATAATAGAAATTGGAAGTAATTGGCAAAAACTGGAGGTAAATGATAAAAAAAACCCTCAATCTAGTGCCCAACTGGGCTTTGACCTTTTCTGTCTTTAAATCACTCACAAGAGGGTGGGATTAGGAGGAAGAGTGAAAGAGAAGGTCAAAGCATTTTGAAGGGCAGCCTGCTTATGTTTTGGATTGGTTTTAAGAGCATTACCTCCAAGTCTAACTAGGGGATTGCTTTTTTTTTAGTTTAATTCAATTCCAATAACTGGTCATTGTTGAAATGAGGACACAGTAGTTTGTTACCACTCACTTCTATAAGTTTTTGAGAAACAATTTGGACTATATATTTATCAACTAAATTCTAACATTTGGCTTTTAATATGTCGTGCCACCTGGATTCTGTAATGCTCCTATTTTCAGGTTGGGGTCGGGGATTACATTATTGGAAATTGGAAAGGAGAAAGTAACTAAAAGCCTTCCTTTCACAGTTTCTGGCATCCTAAGACTACTACTGATAAGAATAAGAACATGCTGTCGTCTGATTTTTATGGCATAAATGAAATTGTGAACAAAGCCGTCTTTAAAGAAATAGCCTCGTCTCTACCTTTCTACCTAAAAGGGAATCTATGCCAAATACTCTGATAAATGGGAAGATACACTTGGACTTGTGAACTAATGTGAAATGCAGTATCTTTGAGTTTTGAGTGTTTTGAAGATTGAAAAACCTTGCTCAGTGTGGGTGACCACAAAAACAATGTAAAGCCATCTACATGTCACAGCTGAGAGAAATTGGGGAATGTTGTCTAATGTCAAATAAAATGTACTGTTTTGAACGTTTTGTACTTTGATGTGACAAGTTCTACCTCAGTGTTCCTAGGTACACTAGTAATTCTCTCTCTCTCTCTCTTTTCTTAACTACCTTAATCGTCCATCATGGATAAATGGTTTGAGGTCTCATTTCTTTATTCCTTCAGTGATTTTGGCCAGGGATACTGAGAAGTACAAACCCAATAGAAAAAAGTGAGAAGCAGTGTGCTTGGGTAGCTCAGTCATTGAGCGTCTGCCTTTGGCTCAGGTCATGATCCCGGGGTCCTGGGATTGAGCTCCGCACTGGGCTCCCTTCTTGGTGGGAAGCTTGCTTTTCCCTCTCCCGCTCCCCCTACTTGTGTCCCCTCTCTTGCCATGTAGCTCTCTGTCAAGCAAATAAATAAAATCTAAAAAAAAAAAAAAAGCAAAAAAATATTGAGGTATGGGGGTGGTGAAGGAGTAAGGCATAACAAAACTTTCTGTAAGGACGTGGGAAGTAGGATGTATTCAGGCAGGAAGTCCCATATAATTAAAGAATCCTGACTAGGTGAATGGATCTTTGGTAATCCTAGAATTCTGAATGCCTAAATACCCAAATATAGATAGGTGACTTCATAGGTATATGACTCTTTGTAGTGCTTATAGGTAAGAGTTTATACTCCTTTTTGACAAACTGACAAAATACTGTCTTTGAAGACAAAGTCTTTTTAAGTTGTCATGGCCTAAGTGACTTCAGTACATGTATTTATGACACTGATATCTGGAGAGCTTATTATAACCGTGTAATAAATGAATAGGGTGTCAGGTGGTAAAATTGACTCTTATCATGATGTGTTGCTTTTGAAAGGGGATGGACCTAGTTAACCCTTGCTGTTATTTTCATTTCCCTGCAAGGCTAGGTGTGTAGGACAGGGATATGTTGGTGGGAGAAAAGTGGGGAGGTTAGAAAGAGTTCTTGGTGAGGTAATTTTTGGCTATCTAATGAGGGTCTGACTCCATTGGCAGCCCTGATTCCCTCATGGGCTGACTTAACCAGTCTACTTGTGATTTTGCTCTGCTTACTCCTGGGTTTGTGATACCACTGGTGCTCAAAAATCTCAGTTTCAGTCCTCTGATGGAGAGGAAGTGAGAGCACCAAGTCTTCTGCTTAATGAGGAAAGGTCGAATGTGACAGTTTCAAAGGGGCAGCAGGAATATTTAGAAAGTGTCAAAGCAGATAATAGTATTTTCCAGCTTTTGTATTTTCTGTGGGATAAGGATGGGGTGATCACTGTGTGTTCCTAGTCATGTTTTGTTCTAGGCCAAAGCCACACCTACAAATTAATTTGTGCCTCCTGTTGGTTTACTCTTACCCTTGTTAGAAGTTTTCCTTATGTATTTCTGGGATTATTTTCTCAGGTAATGTTACTGGGACTAGTAGACATTGGCAATCTTCTACCATTTTTTTTTAAAGATTTTATTTATTTATTTGTCAGAGAGAGATAGGGAGCGAGAGAGCGAGCACAGGCAGACAGTGGCAGGCAGAGGCAGAGGGAGAAGCAGGCTCCCTGCTGAGCAAGGAGCCCGATGTGGGACTCGATCCCGGAACGCCCAGGATCATGACCTGAGCCGAAGGCAGCCGCTTAACCAACTGAGCCACCCAGGCGTCCCATCTTCTACCATTTTAAATTGAAAATTTTGTAATTTAAGTTGGGTCTAAAATTGAGCCAGCCATTCTGTTCACAGTGATTAGGCATAAAAATTGCTAGTTATAGTACGACTTAACAAAAAAATGAAGGGGGCCAGGAATACAAATTGAAGGATCTTGGCCATGCTTAGGAATTATGCCAAATGATGGAGCATCATGATAATTATATGGTAAATGGGGAAACCTGTGGACAGGTCTCATACCTTTAAACTCTTAACTATATTGCTTCCCTTGACTTGATAAAAGTGATCTTAAAAAAAAAAACTATATATGAGTATAGTTGACCCACAATGTTACATTAGTTTCAGATGTACAACATAGTGATCAACTTCTCTACATACACTTACCGTAAGTGTAGCTGCTATCTATCACCATACAATGCTATAACAATGCTATTTAATTCCCTACTCCTCTGATTTACTTATTACATAATGAAGCCTGTATCTCCCACTTCTTTAACCTATTATGCTCATCCTTGTACCCTCCTACCCTATGGCCACCATCAGTTTGTTTTCTATAGGTCTGGTTCCACTTTTTGTTTATTCATTTTTTAAAAATTCTACATGACTGAATTCATATGGTATTTGTTTTTCTCAGTTTATTTCACTTGCATAATACCCTCTTGGTCCATAAACAGCAAGATCTCATCATTTTTATTGCTGCACAATATTCCGTTGTATACATATGCCACATCTTCCTTACCAATTTTCTATTGATGTGTACATAGGTATATATTACCTTTATCTTGGATAAAGGTAATTTAAAAAATAATTTAAATTCAATTTAATTAACATACACTGTATTACTAGTTTCAGAGGTAGAATTTAGTGATTCGTCAGTTACATACAATACCCAGTGCTCATTACATCACATGCCCTCCTTAATGCCCTGCCCATCATCCAATCACATCCTCCCAACTGCCGCCTCCCCTCCAGCAACCCTGTTTGTTTCCTATAGTCTCTTATGATATGCCTCCCTCTCCATTTTCTTTCCTTTTTATTTTTAAAAAATATTTATTTATTTGACAGATGACAAGTAGGCAGAGAGAGAGAGGGGGAAGCAGGCTCCCCGTGGAGCAGACAGGCTCGATCCCAGGACCCTGAGATCATGACCTGAGCCCAAGGCAGAGACTTAACCCACTGAGCCACCCAGGCATGTTTTCTTTTATTTTTTAAAAAGATTTTTATTTCAGAGAGAGTGAGTGAGTGAGAGAGAACATGAGAGGGGAGAGGGTCAGAGGGAGACAGACTCCCCACTGAGCAAGGAGCCCTATATGGGACTTGATCCCAGGACTCTGGGATCGTGACCTGAGCTGAAGGCAGTTGCTTAAAACAACTGAGCCACCCAGGCGCTCTCCCTCTGTTTTCATCTAATTTTTTCATCCTTTCCCCTGTGTTCATCTGTTTTCTTTTTAAAATTACACATATGAGTGAAACTACAGAATTGTCTTTCTCTGATTGACTTATTTCACTGAGCATACTATTTTCCAGTTCCATCCACATCATTGTAAATGGCAAGATTTGATTCTTTTTGGTGACTGAGTAATAGTCCATTTGTGTGTGTGTGTGTACATATATACATATATGTGTATATAATCCATCTGTCAATGGATGTCTGGGCTTTTTCCATATTTTGGCTATTGTGGACAATGCTGCTAAAAACATTAGGATGAATGGGCCCCTTTGACTCACTGTGTCCTTTGGATAAATACCTAGTAGTACAATTCCTGGGTCATAGGGGAGTTCTATTTTTAACATTTTGAGGAACCTCCATATTGTAATCCGGTGTGGCGGCACCAGTTTGCATTCCCACCAATTGTGTAAGAGGGTTCCCCTTTCTCTGTACCCTTGCCAACATCTGTTTTTTTTCTTCAGATTTTCATTTTAGTTATGCTGACCAGTGTGAGGTGGTATCTTAGGGTGGTTTTGATTTGTTTTTCCCTGATGATGAGTGATGTTGAGCATTTTTTCATGTGTCTGTTGGCCCTTTGTTTGAAGAGGAATGTTAGAGGTAGGATGTTTTTTGAGGCCTCACTTTTTAATAGACAAGAATCAATTAACTCTATCTCCCCAGACCTAGAGTAAATTCCATCCCCTTTTTCTTTAAGAATTTTTTTTAACAGTCAATGATTCTGAAAAATCCCTGGAATGCCATCTGTGTTTAGAATAGAGATGTGGAATCCATTTATGATGGTGAGCTACTATGCTCTTCCATTCCCATGGGACATTTGGCAATAATGCTGGAGGTTAAGAAACTGCTCTTTTGTGACTGCAGCTGGAATCATCTTCACAGTGTGGTGGTTTTATTCCCTCGCTCCAGTTAAATTCCATTGTATTTTGTGCAGGAGGGTGTTAGCGATGTAATTCTCAGAGTAATTAGAATTTGTGTATATAAAAACACTTAAGAAAAACCAGGTACCTGAAGTCCAGAAAACATGACTTGCTCAATGTCACAATATAAATTTAGCTGAGGTGAACCCAGATCTAAGATCGCTTGACATCTAAATTAGTCCTTTTCTCAAATATATATACCATATAGCCTCTTTTATGAGAAGGGGAACATTTTTATAAGAAGAGTTTGGATGATGAATAGCTTATAGTTGAGAATAGCTCTCCCTAATTATAACTAACCTTTAGCAGAGTGCTTCATGTCATGTTCATGGATAACGTCTTACAGAATACCCAAAAGCATGATTATGGTAATTGTTCAGCATTCTTGGGAATCATTGCCTGAGTTTATGTTTTGCTTTTGCCACTTACTATGATGTCATTAAATCTCTGCTTTTGTTTCCTTATTAATAAGATTGAGATGATGACAGTACCTATCTCATGGAATGTAGTCAGTTTTAAATTCAAAGATGCATGTAAGTACAACCAAAGAATGGGCCGAAAAGCCTTTGAGAAACCACAGTTTGCCCATGATCTTACAGTTATTTTTATGCATATGGTCCTCTTGGACATGTAAGGGAGAACTTGCCATTTTTACTTTATGTAAAAACATTGTTGCAAGGGGAGAGCTACTATTCAAGTAAGAGGATTGTGAAAAATATGTGTCTACAAAGGACACGAATTGAAACTTGGAATATTTTTTATATCTCTTCATGTGTGATTCACATTTTACCTCAACTCGAAGCAGATGCAGGAGTCTGCCTAGCAAATCCTGTTATAGACCAAATAGAAAAGAAATGCAGTGACCTTCAAATTACCATGAGAATGAGGCACCTCTAGTTCTGGTGACTCTTCCAGTCTTGGAATAGGATTGAACCTATAATTGAAAGTCAAGGGGTCATGAAGGAGCTCTTTGGCATTGATGCAAATTTCTAGCCCTGAAGACATGGACAAAAATGGATTATTGAAGATCCCCTAGGAAATGATTATAAACTTAGATCTTCCAGACACTAGAGGATCCTTCAAATGATGCCTCCTGCTCTGCTGAGTGGGGGTGGCTGTGGTTCAATTTTGGTGTCTAAAAGCAGTCTGAACAGCTTGGAGAAAGACAAAATGTTCTATCCATCCCCTTTCCTCTGATCCCAGCCCATACCTCCTCTAGCTCAGAAAGAGGTAGGGTCTGAAGCAAGCAAAATCTATTTTTCTATTACTCCTAGGCAGCTGAAACTATCAAATTCCTTCTCCCCTCCACTTCCTCATTGTTAACCTCCCTTTCTATATCCATTTTTTTTGGACTGTTGTTGTATAACTATAAAACAGGACAAGAAGTGCCTGGGGGTAGGCAAGAATTGAACTGAGAACAGTCTGGAAAAACCCTTACTTGGACTTGCTCATGGTGAGAATCCAGTCATTTGGCTAGAGTACTCTTCAGGAGCTACTGCCTGAAGAACTGGAGGACTTCTCTGGCTTAATAACCAACCAGTGGCATTCGATGTGTGGACATAGGATGGTAGTTTAAACCCGAGTCTGCAGGGAGGTAAGAAGACCATGAGAGAAGACGATGAGAGAGGTAGTTGTCTGAGCACCTTGGATGAAACCATGTTATTATCCCAAATCCATCTTCTCACTGTTACCCCTTTCTTGCTTGAATAATCATTGGGAAGAATAGGGCTTAGCTGGGAATTAAGTTATTCCTGAACCCCAAGATGTGGTGAAAGATACAGAAGTGGTTTTAACTATCTTGATTACTAAGCTATTGTCTTCAAAGGGGAGAAAATCAAGAATATAGCTGCCACTGACTAATATTGGCTCAACCACACTCTGATGGAGGAGACCTTCTTTAAAAGCTACTATGTATTTCTTGATACAGCAACTGGCATTATTTTTGGGTTAGAACCCAAAAGCCCCGTTAGGACAAGGGCTCTGTCCATGGGCACCTAAGGGTTGAGAAACAGGACATGAGATAAGGGACTTAAAGAACTATTGCCAAATAGAAATTACCACTGATTATGATAGATGGTGAGTTGGCTTTGGAGAAAACAGGATAAATAGTAAATCCTGCCATTATCAGCAAAAGAGAGTGCTGGAATTCTATAATGATCACAGAAAATAGCTCTAGTAACAAGCTCCACTAGGCACTAAGTTGATTATCAGTACCCAAAGGTACAATAGTCATAACATTAGGTATTCTGGAAAGAATAAGAATAAAAAGAAGAAGAAGAAAGAATAAGAATAAGAAAAAGTCAAAGCAAAGCCCTAACCATGACTTTCCTTCCATATCTAATCTGGAATCAGAAGTCCCTTTACTTCTCCCCTTTTATTTCTTGTCCTTTCCCTACATTGCTAAGGAGAGTGCAGTGGGCAGAAGACAGTCTGGATGATCTACAAACAGCACCTAGATTAAGCAGTGAATAAATACACAATGTGGAAAATAAGAAATAGAATAGTCAGTATCATGATTATGCTTCCAGTCAATATCATGATTATGCTAAATCAGATAATTGTCCCATTTTATGCCATTCTTTTTTTAAATTTCTTTTCAGCGTAACAGAATTCATAGTTTGACACCACACCCAGTGTTCCATGCAATGCGTGCCCTCCATAATACCCACCACCAGGCTCCCCCAACCTCCCACCCCCCGCCCCTTCAAAACCCT
>PISX010023223.1:0-30160 GCA_004024625.1 Mellivora capensis
CCATTTGCCGTGCTATGAATTGGACATAATTTCCTGTATGTTTTGCTCCTGGATCCAAAATACTGATGGTAGTCATGTTGGCTACAGTGATAACTGACTTCTGTAATCTCAATATCTCCTTGCCAATTACTAAAACTAGTCTTCTCTGCTCACACGTTTTCAATGATTGATATAACGAATGTTTTTACAATTTCCCACAGCTGCCCTGTCAACCTGATCTCTTTTCCTCTTCTGTTTTGCAGTCACCCCTAGAACTGCACAAAATCTCCTGGCCAGGCAAGCCCAGGCCTCTGGGCTATTCACAGCTACACACAGTCCCTGATTGTATGGTTCCACTTAACAACCTTTTGGCTTTACCATGGTGCAAAAGCAAATACACTCAATAGAAACCATACTTCGAATTTTGAGTTTTGGTCTTTTCTGGGCTATCTAGACACCCTCTGATCTTCTCTCCAGATGCTGGGCCTTGGGATCCACCCATGGCTCCTGGCCAGCCACGGGATCAGGAAGGGTAAACAACCCATACACATACAACCATTCTGTATCCATATTCAATGAATTACGTGAGATATTTGACATTTTATGATGAAATAGGCATATGTTAGATGATTTTGCCCAACTTCAGGCTAATGTAAGTGTTCTGAGCACATTTAAGGGAGACTCCACTAAGCTATGATATTTAGTGGTTTAAGTTCTTAAAAGCATTTTCAACGTAAATGACTTATTACAGGTTTACTGAGATACAACCCCATCATAAGTGGAAGATCTGTATACTGATTTCCAGAGGGCTTAGGAAATTTCTGCTTCCTTCTTTCCAGAAAGGGACAAATAGTTCAAATAACCCTAAGCCTCTAGGTAGCGTGCATTTGGCTGACTAGATTGCCCATCTGGGGCTCATGATCATTCAGGTCAAGGCCAGCCGTGTCATCAGTGTGAAAGTAGATAAAGGGGGAACTTTCCATTATGCAGCCCCTCCCTGAGTGATGAAAAGAGTAGATGAGAAGTCAGCTATTTACTTGTTTTTTTTCTTTTAATTTAATTTAATTTTTAAATTTTAATTATTTTAGAGAGAGACAGAGAGAGGAGCAAGAGCGCGCAAGCTGTGGGGGTTGGGGGTGGGGGAGGGCAAAGGGAGAGAGAGAAGCAGGCTCCCTGCTGAGCAGGAAGCCCGATGTGGGGCTCCATCCCAGGACCCTGGGATCACGACCTGAGCCAAAAGCTGATGCTTCACTGACTGAGCCACCCACGTGCCAACGTTTTGTTTAATTTTGAAAAAACTCCATTTTAAATGTTTTCTGAAGTATTAAGTTTATGTGGAGGGATGTCCATAAAATAGAGTGGGAAATTAAACAACAAATACATTAAAATAGTTAAATTTCAGGTAATGCTTTTTATGCGGCAAGCAAAGCTCAAAGCCTTTTGCATGTATGAACTCATTGTGACAAAACCCTCAGCAAGGTAGGCCTCCTTGTAATCTCTATTTTACTAGGTAACTGTCTATATGAGGGGCTGTACAATAATATGAATAGCCTTATTTATGCAATAAAAAATCCCACCTATGAAAATACGAAAAATATTTTGTGGAGGTGAGGTTCCCCACTCTAAGCCTGGAATGTGTGCATGCCCAGGGAAAGAAGATTTTCGCTTTTGTTGCACCATACATCTGTTGGCTTTGATTTGTTTTTATGAGTATACATTACTCTTATAATTTAAAATTACATTTTTAAAAGATTTTATTTATTTATTTGACAGACAGAGATCACAAGTAGGCAGAGAGGCAGGCAGAGAGAGAGGAGGAAGCAGGCTCCCTGCTGAGCAGAAAGCTGGATGCAGGGCTTGATCCCAGGACCCTGGGATCATGACCCGAGCCAAAGGCAGAAGCTTTAACCCACTGAGCCACCCAGGCACCCCTAAAATTACATTTTTGTTCAGATTGCTCACCAAAGGTAATATGCACTTACTATCACATTTTTAGAAAATGAAAATATGCACAAATGAGAAAATAGAAATGACCATTTCTATTTCTCAGAGAGAAATAAGCATTTTGGTGTTTATCTTTTCAGTTCTTTTTGCTTTGTATAAATAAGTGATTTTACATTTATCAGAAAGTCGGTTCGCACTTGGGAGATAATGGAAAATATGTATTGGTCTGTGTCCCCCGTTCCTGGCTCTTAAACCATTATAATTTCCCATCGGATAAGAGCCCCAGGGGCATCTCTCGTTCTAGTGAGGTAACTATTGGTGGGCTTCTGGTGGGGGCTGGTCACTGGCAAGAGGAAGCCATGATTTGAAGCTCAGAATTTTCAGACTCTTCAAGAAGGAATGGCTGAAAATGGAGTTAATGATCCATCATGCTTGCGTGATACTAAGTCCATCCATTCCCACAGGTACGGGCTCAGAAAGCTTTCAGGTTGAGCACCATATGGAGGAGTGGGGAGAGTGGTCGCTCCGCGTCCCTTCTCACATACCTCGCCGTGGGCATCTCTCCCATATGGGTGTTCATCCCTTATCATATCCTTTATATAAGAAACTGGCAAATGTAAGTCAGTGTTTCCCTGAGTTCCGTGAGCAGCTCTGGCAAAGTAATCAAACCCAAGGAGGGTTCATTGGAATCTGATCTACATCTGGCTGGTCAGAAACGCGAGTGGCAGCCTGAGCATGAGACTGGTGTCTGAAGTGGGACTGGGGGTGAGGGTGTCCGTATTGTGGGACTGAGCCCTGCGCCTGTTGCATCTGACTCTGTCTCTGATAGATGGCGTAGGAATGGGGTTGAATTGTGGGAACCCAGCTGGTATCACAGAGGATTGCTTGTTCTGGGGAAAAACCTCTACACTTTGGGAGACCAGAAGGGAGGTGTTCTGTCTGAAAGTAGTGAAGACACACAGAAGAGACACACAGGGGGCAGGAGCTGAGTTTTCCCCATTCGTAGGTAGAAAACGGAGTCTTTCCATACACAGTGCTGTAATGCTGTTTTAAAGAGCTGCCTTTTTCATCTAGCATTTTTATCATGAGCGTCTTTCCGTGTCATTAAGCATTCTTGCATGATATGGCCTTGACCACAGTTTTGGTGGCCTGTGGCTATACTTTTCTTTTGCTATTGGAAGTGAGAGAGGATGATTAATTGAACATTTAATGTGGTGGAATAACGTGATTGAGAAATCAGCTATATGTGGTTTTCTTGGCTGTGGACTCTTCAGGAAAGAATGTGAAGTATTTTCCCCACATCCTCCCAGGAGAGTGGCCAGAGCTTCCAGTCCTGGAGGTCAAAGGGGATTAGAGCTGGTTTTCCAAGGCGGGGAGCAGGAGACTTACCTGTGGGGCAGTGACTTCCAGTACCTGAGAAGAAGGTGCAGGATCACAAGTGGCCACAAGTGGCAGATGTTGAGATCCAGCTGGAACACACATCCCCTGACCTTGCCCCGCATCCCCTTCCCCCCAACGGGGTGGCAGAACCAGGTATAGGACGGCTATGAGGAGGAAGCAATACTTACAGATGGGAAGGACCAGCATTCAGCATGTAGTACAAGGAGCAGATGTTACTGTGGCCATTTCCCCTGAATAAGGACCAGCTGCCTCACTTTTATAAGATCAAGCCCTTTGTTTGCTTGTTTGGGGATTTTTTGTTTTTTGTGGGGTTTTGTTTTTGCTTTTGAATTTTAATCCAATGGGCCAGGGGATGAGGACCTAATGATGATTTTTAAACTTCTTACCAACTGCGGATAGGGCTTATGGTCATATTTAAATAAACCTGACAAAATAAAAATACTGGCTTTTCTTCCCCATCAAGTGTCATGGAGTTATTCATTTTCTTACTTATGAATGACAATATGAGGAACATTCACGTGGCAAATCTGTGCTCATCCTTGATCGCTGGCTGTTGATTTCAAACATCTCTTGGCTTGGAAAGTGGGGCAAGGTCTGCTGGGCTGGCCAGCTCCATTGGATTAAGAAACCAAACTGGGAAGAGATGGACCAGAGTAGGGGAACCTGGCTCCAGTCCTCACTCTGTTGCTACTGTGCTTTATAACACTGAGCAAGTTTCTTGAGTTCTCTGTGTCTCCATTTTCTGGTCTTAAACTTCTGTAGACCCGTAAGTCCTTGCCTCTTGGAACCATCGGGCTGTAGGAAGTCGAGACAACTCACAGTAAAGTAAATGACATATTCATGGATACCGTAAGCAGCTCTGTATCCTCCCACGTGCTCCAGTCAAACTAGATATGGACCATGTTCCAGAACAAACTCTTTGAGTTTTACACATCTGTGGTTTTGCTCTTGCTATTCCCCTAGAACGAGTGGGTCTCACTCCTGCCTGTGGAAATCCCACTAGCCCTTTGAAACTCAACAAAAAAGACTCTCCATGAGGCCATTCACCCTAGGAAAACGCTCCTTCTTTCTTCTTCCTGTGGAATCTTACGCCTGTGATCACAGTCATTAGGGTACATTTTGCAAGCTCCCTGAGGGCAGGGGCTGGGCCTCACTCCTCTCTGTGGAGGACTAGCCCAGGATGCTACACGTTAAGGCGCAGCCAGATGTTTGTGGAACTAAAATTGGGACCTGGGCCTAGGCTTGGCTCAAGTTTCAGGCTATTTCAGGCGCTGGAATGGGTGGGGTGATGAGGGGAATGCTGGGGCTGCGAGATAAAAAGCCTGAGCGGGAATGTGGCCTGGGCTTCACTGCCTGGAAGGGCCTCTCTGCCTCCCATCTCTCCCTGCCACCCAAGCAGGGCACAAGGAAACACTGTGTACTAGAGACTTCCATCAGACCCCTGTAAGCCCCTTAGGGTCCTAGCCCTGCCCACCCCTTTCCTGGGTCCCTGGAGTTGGGGAAGGGTGGGCCAAGGCCCAAGCAGGTCTGCTGGCAATTGTTGGAGGGGCTGTGGGAGAGGTTAACGTCCAAGCTCCTAGTCTCCACTTGGGCCCCACTGTGGCTTTGGGTCGAAAACGTTGTGTTGACCCTTTGTCCAGGCTCTGTTTGGAGTGTGGAAGTGGCATGAGCTCATGGGAGAGGCTGAGGAGACTTTCCTCACTGCTGCAGTATGGGACAAATGCTGAGGGTGGGGACGAGGGAGGTTAACTCTTCTCCTGGGGAAGAGCCCGGGCTTGCCATGCCTAAGGTGGAGCCAGCCTTCAGCCCTCAAATGGACACCCAGGCAGGACTCCCGCGCACCATGGAGCAGAAGGCAGGTTTGCAGGAGCAAGACAGGTGGGTGTCAGGGGCAGCGCTGCAAATCTAGGTCAGCTATAGGAAGGCCTGGGAGGGTGAAATGGTTAATGGTTTGTTGAAAAACAGGGAGAGTCCCTCCTCCAGGGGCCCAGCTGGCTGCAAAGCCAGGAGCAGAGGCTCCAAGGGTGATGCAATGGGGCCCGCCCTGCACACCAGAGAGGGTGAGGAAGGCGGGCTCCCACCCAGCAGCAGCCTCCACACCGACCGCTGACCAACTCCTCCAGCTCCAACAAACCAACCTTGGGGCAGAACCTCTGGGGCAAAGAGGGTAGGATCCCAGCCACCAGAGACTTCAAGAAGCTTCTGGCTATCCCACTGCATCCTGTCCCAGTGCTCTTCCAGCCAAGGCAAAGCCCTCTCTGAGTCCCCAACAGCAGATCTAATCAACCTGGCCATCCGCTTGTCTCTCCCAAATCCAAGACCATTTTCAGCCCTAGGGGCAGGTGGCTGGCGGCAGGTGGGGAGTCAATGCCGGTGAGAGACAGAGAGAGGCAATGCAGTCCCTGATCCCAGGAAACCGGTGCCTCCGCCCAACCAGCCCACTCTCCATTGTCTTGGGACAGGATATCTGCCAGGGAGAGAACATTCTAGAAACTTCTGAGACTCAGGATAAAGCCAAGGGTGGGTATATCGATGCGGACTCTGGAGATGGATGGTGGTGCTCCTCCCTACCCTGAGGTCTGGCATGGTAAATGCAGTTTACTTCTCAGAAGGACTTTGCATGGTGAGGTACGTGGAGAGAGGAAGGAGGAGGGCCCCACTCTGAAAAGATATTGTTGGGGGGGGGGCAGATTTTGTGACCAAGCCCCACTATTGACTTGAAGCCCCATGAGGCCAGGAACTGTCTGTCTTGGTGACTGCAGGCTCCCTAGCATCCAGCCCAACCCCTGACAAAAAGCCTGGGCTTAATAAATAACAGACTGGCAGAGACGTGGGCACAGGCTGATGCCTACGGCCAGTTTCACAATTACACACTCACAGGCACGAGAAAGTACACAAAGTAGCACAAAGAACCAGCAAAACAGATTCCTTGAGCATTGTTTACAATGACTGGAGGCTTACGCAGCCTTAGCTTTATGGGCTGCAGCTTTGGAAAACGAAAACTGAAGAAAGCCACATCAGACTCTCTAGTCCAACCCAGAAGAAAGCATTTGAGGAAGTCCGGAGGGGCTGCTGGATACACAGTAGCCAGACCCAGGCCAGGCTGGGCCGGGGAGGTGGCAGCGGCTCCTGGCTGGGACGGCTCCAGCCTCCCTTCTCAAGGAAGTATGATCCCGATGTAAACAAGGACTCAGCACCAGCATTGACAGGTTGCTGCGGCCGCTCCTCATTCTGGGAAGCGGTGCACCAAGAGAGAATTCCTAATTCTTGCCAGTAACACCTTCCCCTCCCGATTTTCAGCTGGAGCCACATTTTGGTAACTTACATTTGCACAATACTTGTAACTTACTCAAAGCTCTTGGATATTTATTATTTTATGAGATTGGATCATCCCAGTCCCCAGATGGAGAGCTATCCCTTTGTTTTGCATGAAGAAACGGAGGCCCAGAAAGGCCCAGGATTCCAGCAGCCAAGTTGGTAGCAAAGTCAAGACTAGAGAGGGCACCTCACCATCTGTCCAGATGCCTGGCTTCCCTCCACGCCATGCAGCCCCCCTCCGTGTGTCAGCCATCACAAGTTCCAAGCGCTGGGCCTCCCATTCCCTATGTCCGAAAGGTGCCTTCCCTCAAGTTTCTATTTATGGCCAGGACAATTGGCCCTTCAGTTTACATTTTTGCTCCTTCTCTCTGGCAGGACCTGGGTGCTGTGACCCAAACTTGTCTGTTTTGCTTGAAAGCCTAGCCACTCTGACACACGCTTTATTCAGATGGCAGTGAGCTGGAAACCAGGGCCTAGCCTTGGGAGCACGACAAAGCCAATTTTTATGGCAAGACAAAGGAGTGCTTGGGAAACACTGACAAGGACAAGCATGTAAGCAATCTCTGTATGTGGTAATGTGTTTTCGAAATATTGTAATCTGATCAGAGCAGAACACAAAGCGACACGCACCTATGGATCACAGGTATGTAAATGTCAGCTTCTGCAAATGGCCAAGAATCAGAAGCGAACTTAAGAGAGATGGGAAGAGATTTTTATCTTCGCAGGTTTCTCTTTCCTGTGGTGTTCCGAACAATAATAAATACTAAATATGATTGTAAGAGGCAGAGGAGGAGAAGGCCCCCAGGGGACTGTCCATCTACTTGAAAGGGCTAGAGTGGGGCACCTGGGTGGGTCAGTCGTTAAGCATCTGCCTTCAGCTCAGGTCATTATCCCAGGGTCCTGGGATCAAGCCCCGAATTAGGCTTCCTGCTTTTCCCTCTCCCACTCCCCCTGCTTGTGTTCCTTCTCTCACTGTATCTCTCTCCGTCAAATAAATAAATAATCTTAAAAAAAAAAAAAGAAGGAAAGAAAGGTCTAGAGTTACAAAGTGGGGGGCGGGGGGTACTGGACATGGGGAGTGAAAGAGTTGGGTGGGAGGCGGGAGCCAGGCATGCCTTGGAGCCAGTGTCCTGAGATGCAGAGGTGGAGCTGGGAGCCTCGCCTCTGGGGTCCCTCAGGTCCAAGACGCCAGATCAGCAATCTGGAGTCCTGCTTCAGGAGCCCCTTTCATGTCAATGTTCATGCTGCCTCCCAGAGTTGTGCAACAGGGAGGCCGTGGGACAGAAGGAAGACGGGAGATGATCCATCGGATGAACGTAGAGCCACTGAGCCTTGCTCCCTTGCTTCTGTGGTCATCCAAGATCTCTTGCAATTTTTCTGCACCTTTCATTTCAGAGAGCTAAAAGGAGGCCCAAAGGCCTCCAGGGGGAGGCCAGCGTTGCTCTGTAGGGTGCCAGCCCCGCTAGAAGCCAGCAGGTATGAAAGGCACCAACCTAGGCTCCCCCAGGACTCGGGGATAGTGCACTCCACAAACATACCAAACTCAGACAGGTCTGAAGCTGACTCCTTATCTCAGCAGCCCCTCCACCCAGATTTGCCTCTCCTCCCATGTTCCCCATCCTGGTGGATGTCACCACCACCACCCACCCACGGCTTGCCAGGATCCGCAGGATCTGGCTCCACCTTCCGCTCTCACTCTGCTCCATTTTGCACCCCAGGCCCCACCTGCACCGCATTATTGACAGTACCTGTAATACACCACGTTATTTCATTGCCCTGCCTTTTCTCATGCTATCCCTTCCCTACCAGGCCCAGCTGCTTATATGCCAAGGGGCTGCTCAAGGAGCCGCTTCTTGCAAAGCCTTTCCCTACCCCCTCCCCACCCCTGAATCCCCCACCCTCTGTCCCCCAGTAGAGATCAGTACTACTTTTGTCTCTGTAGCTCCAATGTCCAGTGGTGCTCCTAGCACATCTCCAGCATTCGATGTAAATTTTATGAATTTTAAAAAAAAATGAATGAATGTGGAAGGTAAGTTTGGGGGTAGACAGAGGAGTGAATTTGATTAACAAGACCAAGCCCAGGTGTGATACCCCAGGGCAGGCACATTTCTGGTGACGGCATCTCCCAGTTCATCTCTACCCTCAGGCTACCCCTTTCTAGAGCAGGGTCACTTCTGAACCTGAGGCTCGTTGGCATCTTCCATTCACCACACACAACAGAGGCACCTGTCCTTGGGGGCCCTCAAACGCGGGCCCCTGGTGGTTGTTCTCATCTGTGAAGATTATGCTCTTCGGGGTGGGAGGACTGAGGACAGGTCATTTCTTGTAATCCATTAAAGGTAACCCCCTTAGCTGGGCCAAGTGGGGCCATCTAGGAGGGAGAGGGGCGGCGTGCCACAGTTCTCACCCATATTAGGTCATTACACTCCTAGGCTGGGCGAGTTCTTCGGGCTCCAGCCCACACATGGCGGGGACAATACCAGCCCACCATGTCCTTAGCAGCAGGCTGATTTCCAGGAAGGCCCTGGGCTCCGGCCCAACGTGAACCACATAGGCCTGCTGCCTTTTCCAGGGCAGGGAGTACTGTCCTCCTCCCTTCCAATCTAGGCACCCAGATCCCCTTGGTCAGCCTCCACCAGCCTCCCCTTGGGCCAGGCACTCAGGTAGGCAGAGTCAGGCCTGCCGGTCTCCTTCCTGGTTCAAAGTGCAAAGGTACAGCTCTCTCTTGAACATCTTCAGCAGCAGCGGAGGCCAGTTCTGTGAGCAAGGGGTTAGGGAAAACCTGTTACTTTGATTCAGGGGGAGTCTGAGAGACGGGATCTTCCATCTCCAGGAGTCTCCGTCTGATTGCTAACATGCATGGCAGAACTTGGGCTTGGAGAGACAAAACTCTCAGACAATGGGAGTTTTAAAAATCAGATCCAAAGGACAGATACATCTATGTTTTTTTGTTTTTCTTTTTTTGTTTTTCTTTTTCTTTTCTTTCTCTTTTTTTTTTTTTTTTTAAATAAGCTATCCTAAGTCACATGTTTTCCTATTCTAGGGATGTTTTCACCTCTGTTCCAACTGGCTCTGCCTCTGTTCTCTGAGCAGGCAACTCTGATCCCTGGACTCTGACAACAGTGTGGGCAAACCCACAGGAAATAAGTGACTTTAGGCTATAGGTCCAAAGACTCCTGGCGTGCAAGTAAGGCTCCTGTCCCCAGCTGAGAGATAAAGAGGAAGGTACCAGTCTGGCCCCCTTGTAGATGAATCTGCTATACTGGTCCCCTTGCTCTCTGTCCCTTCTGATACAGAAATGCCGCCAGAGGGAAGTTGGGGGCTTGAAAGAGTGGGCAGATGAGAGAATTCTAACAGTTAAGATGAGGACCTGCGGAAGCATGCAGCCTCTCGGGCACTTTCGCAGCCTGATTCAAACAGACGGCCCCCTGGGGCGGGGTGGTTGGAACATGGGCTTCTCTGACTAAGACTCTAGGGCCCTAGAGGCATGTATTTCATACTCTCCCCAGTCTTGAACACAAACCAGTGGAAAAGATGTCAAAACCACAGCTTCTTTTTCAAACCACAGCTTCTTTTTTGAAAGAGTTGAGCCTGTCAAAGACCTGGTGGGCTTCTGGGTATAAGAAGGTGGGCTTGGTCGGGCATGGGGAATTTGAGACAAGGGTACTGGGAGGACCTGAATTACTCATCAAGGTAGAGAGGAATCTGGCTTCTCAGAGTCAATCAAGGAAGAGAGAGGGAGGTGGAAGGATGGGAAAAGAGTAATGGATGGGGTAACTGGGTGACTGGGTATTAAGGAGGACACATGGTGTAACGAGCACTGGGTGTTATATACGATTGATAAATCATTGATCTCTACCTCTGAAACAGATAATACACTATATGCTAATTAACTGAATTTAAATAAAATAAAACTGGAAGGGAGTAATGGGAGGAAGCCACATTAGACAGCACTGGGCTAGGGGAACTTTGTGGGGTGGCGTGGCCCATGAGAAACCCCAGGTGACAAGATAGCCAAAATAACTTTGCAGAACATTTCAGAAATGTGATTTTAAATTGTTTGCCGTGTGATGTAATCTCTCCCCTGTGGCCCACAAACCTTCATTAAAAGTTCTGCTACATGTTACAGCATTATTTTTGCCGTTGTTTTGGAATAGGCATTGGGGTTGAAAAAAGACGCTGCGTTCCATATTTGAATTGACAGCAGAACTAAAGAAACAACCACCACCACCAGAACAGTGAATAAAACTTCAGATGAGGCAGAAATCTAGAGCCAGAGATAACCATGAAAATCTAAGTCATTCCTCCCACCCCACACACAGACCAGTAATTCACAGAAATCCCGGGAAGGGCACTGGACTTTCCACAGGACATGGCACTCAGCCAGTGTCCTTTAAATCTCAAAGGACATGCTACCTCAGCTGGCATTAGGTTCCAAATAGGCTTTGCCTCTGCAGCTGGACTGTCTTGCAAAACATAAAATGTATCACAAACACCTCGACTATCCAGGCCTTAGCCTAGAGCACATAGTAGCGGCCGGTAAGAGAACGTCCCGAGTGCCACCAGGAGCTGGCAGAGTCTATGCTTGGGGGAGAGCAGGAAACCCATTCAGGGCAGGACTTCTCTCTACCACCCCCAAAGCCCCCTCCTTCTCTCCACTCCCAAATAACATTAGCTCTGCGGCCTGAAGGTCTTTTAAACAAGCAAGACCCAATGGAGACGGTGGTGGAGGTCACAAAAGGTTGTACAGAAACCAGCGTGCTGTGAGTCTGTTCCACTGACCCTTAAGAGGTGAGCAGAAGGGGAAGGGGCTGCTGGTCCAAAGGGTCTGGGGCAGTGAATGGATCATCTGGGCCCCGGCATATTTCCTGGTACTGGCTGTAGAATGTGTCGCGTAGGACTCCGGTCTTTGCTTCCAAACGTCACCCTTATGTCCCTCTGAGGCCTTGGCGGGGTAACTCCACAGCCCAAAGATACCCCTTCTCCCCCACGCCGAGTTCCGAGGCGTCCTTGAGGAAACCACGCGCCGCTCGCAGGGCTGATGCCGCCACCTGGCGCCGGAAAGTGTCCAGCTCACTCTAGGAACCAGCGAGGCGGGAAGAAGAAGGCGTGGCTTCTGCAGCCCGATCCAGCGTGGTGGCGTCACGGTAGGGCGCCGTTTCTCCCCGCCTCTTCCCCTGACTCCGCCCCGCTCGAAGCTGCCAGTACTTGACGTGGCGTTACCGCCCTCTACCCTTACTTTGCGTGCGTGTTTGCGTGCGGCGGAGGTGGCGGCGCGGGCCGGTCGGACCTCGGCGCTTCTGCTCTTGGTGCTCCTGTAGCCGCCGTCCCTGTCTGGCTGGTTTAGACTGCCGAGCGGACGAGACGCTGGCCACAGCACCTTAGAATCGGACGCAGCTCCGCGCGGGCCCTGCGGGAGGGTGGGCGAACGCGTGTCTGAGGGTGCCGCGCGGGCGGGCGGGCGCTGGTGAGGGAAAGAGGCGGGGGCGTCGGGTCAGCCGCGGGCCGGGCCGGCCGGGGGATGTCGATGCCTGACGCGATGCCGCTGCCCGGGGTCGGGGAGGAGCTGAAGCAGGCCAAGGAGATTGAGGACGCTGAGAAGTACTCCTTCATGGCCACCGTCACCAAGGCGCCCAAGAAGGTGCGGGGGCTCTGGGTGGCGGCGGGGGCCTGGGATGGGGCCTCGCGGAAGGGGCGCGAGCGAGCCCAGGGCCCGGGCTCAGGCTAGTTCGGGACTTCAGGGGCCAGGTTTGAGGTAGTCCGGGACGACGGAGGTGGTGTGAGGGGTGGCGGGTGAGTGACCCCAGGCCTATCCCGAGCTGGAAAGGCCGCCCCTGACCTCACTTTCCTTTGTCCCTCGGCCCTAGCCCTCTGGGATCTTTCTGAAATCCGAAAGGGCCGGGCCTTAAATTTGCGGCTGACTTTTCCTGGATGAAGGGCCTTTCGAAGACGGGGGGTGGTGGGGGGGCCGTGGTGAGCCAACTCAGTCGACCCTTGTGACCAGCCCCAGGGGATGGCGCTGTACAGAAAATCACCCCTCAGGTGAGTGGGTAAATCTGGCAGAGCTGCTTTGGGCAAATCTTTGGGAGAAGTGGCTGGTTTATCCAGCAACTGCGTGCTAGCTTGGAGGCAAGAGGGAAAAATGCGTGGAGCTAGCTCTTTTATACAGGTGAAAGCAGCGGGGGCAATGTGAGATTGAAAAGGAAAGTATGATTTTCACCTTCTGCAGTCGTCCAGTTGATTCGACATATGTAAGATATTAACGTTTGGAGGTTGGTGACAGCAGACCCTGTCTTGGATACAGGTTGATCGTAGTCATGCGAATAGATCACTTAAGCATCCTTTGAGAAAGGAGCTTGGGTGGGTTGGAGGGGTGGGTGGTAAGGAAGGATTGCTCATTCTTTACCGCACTTAACTGAGGCAGAACAAGTTTAGTCTATTGTGCTGCGGGATGAGCTCAAAAGACACCCTACTAATTCTCTTGTCGTGAAAGATTAAATAGCAACCTTTGGAGATTTTAGCCTAACTAGCTCTCTGAACGGTGGAATTGGGATCCCAAGTGCTTTGTGAGCATTTGCTGTCAACCACATCTTGGCTTTCCACATACCTGGCACCCAGTTAACAGTAGATGGGAGAACCTTTGCAGAGAGGTGACCTTTCTGAGACCAATGAGAAGCTGGATAAATATTTCCCTCCTGTAAAGACAGTGTTTCAAGGCTGTCTCTGCCTGCAGTGTTTGATGGGATGCAGTGCTTGTGTAAGCTGCATACAAGGTTTGCAGGAATAGTTACAGTCCTTGAGGCTCCTACACCTGATTTAGTTAAGCTGTCATAGTGGGAGGGATGACTTTGTTTTTAAAGTAGATTAATCTACCACTCCAGAAATCAAATGCAGGATTGAAAAGACAGGTCGCCATTGTGTGCTGTAGCTCTCTTTTCGCACAAAATTGAGAAATGTACCAGTAGAATGACTTTAGAAGGTAGTAGAAGATCTTTTGATTCTGTGGAGTCTGATTAACTTGTTTTTAGCGCTTTCAGTTCAGTTGACTGCTTTGTTGGGGCAGTAATTTTAATCTGCACTATTTGGAATCACAGGCACAGCCTTTCTAAGAATGCTTAAAGGTAATCCCTACGATGAGTTAGGGGAAGGCCCTGGTACCCTAATTCCCTGAACTCTTCTCTCCCCATTAGCCTATCTTTTGTCTAGTAGCTTCAGGGATTAAACATCTTTATTCTTACGTGCCTTAATTTTAGTAAGACCGTGTTCTTGCAAGTGCCACTTATTAGTAAGGCAGAGTTTGTATTGTAGATTGTAAACTACATAAAGGCAGGGACTCTTGATCACCAGTGTATGTATTGTGCCTAGCTCAATACCTAGCATGTAGTAGGTATTCAAATATTAATTGCCCACCTAGCTAACTAGTAATTGAGAAGTCTGTAGGACTATCTACCAAGAATAAATATTCCTTTTCCTCTTTTTTTCCCCAGGAGGAATATTGTTCATGTGTACTATTGTCAAGCCAAATGCTAATGTTTTTAAAGACTCATTGCATTAGCTGAAATGAGCAGTTTCTGCCAGGAATGTGGGAAGACCCTATTATAAGTTTCCATTTGTTGGTAAATGTACCCCCGTGTTTCTTATTAATCCTGCTCTGCCTGAGGTTTGTTGTTTAGCATTTACACAGTACTTTGTATTAAAGTGATTTATGATGCCTAATTACCCTTCCCCTAGTGATGATAAAAGGCATTTATTTAGTTAATGAGTTGACTGAAGACTGGTCAAGGTCACATAGCAAGTTCTAGGTGATCCGTTTTTTCAGAACAACTGAATTGGACATTATGACTTAAGTAATTTTTGTACCTCTGCCATGTGTGGATAATGTGAGAAAGCTTGAGAAAAGAGAAAAAATGCTATATGGTGTGTTTTGAATGATATAAGAAAAAGACCTCTTCAGATGGTGCCGGCTTTACCCTGTGAGGATTCCAGTGTGGCTGTAGACTGAGTAATCCTTAGATCATTCCAAGCCCCAGGGCCCCTCAGGAAGTGAGGTAGGGCCAGTCAGGCTGTAGGTCACTTTAGGGTGACCTTGATGGTCCTTAGGTCAGATTCCAGTGTAACTGGTGAAATTTTGTTCACTTTGGGGGCAGAGTAGATGTCCATCATTTAAAAGCAAAGATTGAGATTCTTCAACTATAATTATAACTTAGTTTTGTATGCCCCAGGGTCTACCACAGTACTGTGAAGTTAATAGGACTTGTTGGTTTGATTCAAGGTTTGATCTAGGTGTCAGGAAGTCAACTAAATGGATGCTACTTTAAGCAAGTGAGGTTCTGTATCTCAGTTTCCTTATCTACCAAATGAGTGCTTTTCATTTGGAACAGGTAGAGATAGGTGCATGTTCGGAGATAAAATTGCAAAAGTGGTTTTAAGGAAGTCTATTAGTATGCTTATTATCTCTCTTTTTAGTGAGCATTTGAGATGGCTTGTCACACAAGACACATAGATAGAAAGTCAAAAGTCAAAGAAAGTCAAAACTAGGGGTGCCTGCCTGGTTAAGCTTCTGCCCTTGGCTCAGGTGGTGGTCTCAGGGTCCTGGGATCAAGTCCTGCATCGGGCTCTCTGCTCGGTGGGGAGCCTGCTTCTCCCTCTCCCCTCAGCCCATGCGCTCACTTGCTGTCTCAAATAAATAGATAAATCTTTTAAAAAAGTAGAAGTCAAAATTGTAGAAGGAAGGGAAAAAATATTAACCCTGAGGACTAAAACAATTGATGAGGCTGAGCACATGCAACTCTTCCCTCCTAGGAGTCAGATGATAAAGGGAATCGCATTAGCAGATGTGGAAGGTAATTCATGTACCATTTACCTGGGAAGACAGTTTTGGCTGACCCAGAGTTCTAAAGGAGATTTTCATGGAACAGTATTAACAGCTGTAGTATGAATCACATGGTAAGACTTGTTCATAACTGTTACTGTTGATTTCAGATTGTATTGCCAGGAAAATTGGGGTGGGAAAAGGGGTTCCTTTTTTTTTAAGATTTATTCATTTGACAGAGATCACAAGCAGGCAGAGAGGCAGGCAGAGAGAGAGGAGGGAAGCAGCCCCCCCCCCCCCGCCCCAGGCACAGAGCTGGACGAGGGGCTCCATGCCAGGACCCTGGGACCATGACCCGAGCCAAAGGCAGAGGCCCCCACCCACTGAGCCATCCAGGAGCCCCGGAAAAGGGGTCCCTTAGTTGTAAGGGTAGTAGTATACATTGTGCCGCAACTAAAGAGGATCCTTGTTTAATGTTGGCAGTTATAAGTAGACCCAAATAAACCTGCTAGTTCCCCATAATCACTGGGTGTTTATCCCTCTTTTTGCTACTTTGTATGGCAGGAGTGAGAGCTGTCCTTGGGCTTTGGAAATAGACATTGTATCGAGTTGATTTTTTTTTTTTTTCTTTCTAAGAGTAAGTCCAAATCTCCAGTTTTATGAAACTTCTAAAGATAGACTTCTCTGGAAGCCTGTCAGAGCATTTGCTATTCTCTGTACTTCTGAATGTTTACTGGGGGGACACTTTGTACTTCTGAATATTTAAGGGGGGTACTCCCCAGAGTGATACATTAGGCATTAAACCTAAGATCTATGCAGACAGACTTTTACCACCAGCAGTAGGGAAAAAGAGAAGACACACAACTACTTTTGTTTGTAGGATATTCTTTATTTGAGTAAAGCACATATAGCAGCCTCAGTTTATCAAAAGGGTGAGCTAGTGAGAGCAAGTAGCTAGAGCCCTAGTGAGTCCTACTTAGCTGTTAACCTGTCGGGTGGAATGCAGGTTGCTCCTCTTCTCATCAGGGCTGTGTTATGGCTAATTCTTGGTGCAGTGTTACTGAATACTGAATTTGCACCGATACTTCTTGGGATTCACCAAGAAGAGGTTTGATAGGTGGATATTTCCTATCTTCTCTACATTATTAGGATCTCTTGATACTCTTCAGGACAGCTGCTGTTTTAGGGACAGTCTTCAGATAGAAGTCAAGGGTGTAAGAAGATCATGTTTGGATTTCTCCACAGATACTGATTATCTCGTTTTCTTATTTGGTTGTTAGACGTAGTTTCTAAATTACTTTGTTCTAAGTTCCTTTAGACTTTTATCTTGTAACAGAAATCTGTTCAGTAACAGAAATCTGTACATTGTATAGATCCCTTGCTGGGAAGATTACAGTCGTGTTATGTTTTATTTTATTGGGGGGGGAGTATCATTTGGGTCCAGTGTGTGTTTCCCACTGTATTCTTGTAAGGTTATTTATGAAGGATATTTTGATACATAGAATCTTGTAGATTTCTAGTTGCCTGTGACTCTTCATAAATTTACTCTGCCACTTCAAGTAGTTATGATCTGTAAACAAGATTCTTACCACAAATTGTCTTTCCTACCCTTGTCAGTAAACGATGTCAGCATCTTGAATATGATAAGCAGCTAAAACTTCACACAAAAGTATGGTCACCTTTTCTCTCACAATTCCATATTTCCCTTTGACTCATTCAGGTAGTTCTCTTTCTCTCCCACTCTTACTTGGCTGTTACATAAGATCTCTTTAACTTCCCCTTTTTGTTCCTAAAACTGAGGAGTACAATGTACCTTAAGCACTTGACTTTTGGAGTCGGGTTTACCTTCAGTCCCTAGCATCCAAAAACCATGTGACTTTGGGCAAGTGACTTAACCTGTGGAGCCTCCATTTTCTTGTCTGTAAAATGAGAATTAATGATGGTACTACAGGATTGCTGAGGGGATTAGCATTTAGTAAATTTACTTAGCGCTTTTGTTCCTTTATAACTAGAGTGACCATGTTTTTCCTGTGCCTGGTGCAGTTCTGGTTTAGACCTGTCCCACCATGCTGTTCAGTGACTGCCTCTGTAAACTTTGAAAAGTACCCTGATTTATATGGAATTTTGAAATGGTCTTAAAGAGCCAAAACAAAGATGTTTCTGTTGGAATGTCTTTTCAACAGGAAAAAATTTTTCTGCGAGAAAAATGTTGTTTTATGTAGGACTTAAACCTATTGAACACTAAAATAGTGGACTTCTCAGAGGTGTGCAGACAATGGGAGAACCTAGAGTTTGTGATAGACATGGGGCGTGCTCTACCTGACCCCTCTTCCCTCACCCTTGACATCACACAGTGCACCTGTAGAAGGTGGGTGCCTTTCAGACAGTGGGCTAGCGGAGTCCAGGATTTTATTTTCTCAAACTGCAATCATCTGGGAGTCTTCCCAAACTAGAATCCCTGAATTACATAAAACAATTCCAAAGACCTTTGTAGGTGTGATTTTATCTTTTTATATAATCACCATCAGATCCCATCCCTGTGTATTCCAAGTCCCTCCCTCAGGTACTCTTCTCTTTGCTCTAAACAGCCTGTTCCTAATTACATTTAACTGATTTCCTCCTGCAGAAGTGTGTGGCCTTTGCTCTGAAGCAAGTACAGAACTAGGGTGGAACACCCGTGCTTTTGTTGACACTGAGACTGGTCTCATTTTTTTCCTATCTCTGTTCAGTTTTTCCAAAGGATTCAGTCTGGTGCCTTAATCTCAGAATGAGTATAATGATTGGTGCTACTTAGCAATATACGGTGAGGCTTAATCATTTACTACGCAAACGGGCCACAAAGTGAAAAAGCATAATGAACCACTGGTACGAGGTAGTATTTGGAATCCTGTGGTTGAGAGGAAGAAAAGACTTTGAAGAAACACAAATGTAGGACTGGCCCAGCATGTTCCATCTTTCTTGCCACAGAAGTCCCAGTACCTCAGCTGACATGCCTCTGTACTTTACCTGTAGAGCTTAATGGGCTGAAAATGTTCTCCTTCACCAGCCCAAACCAGTTCACTGCTAAAAAGTGGACACCTGGTACTCAGTCGTGTGGTGGAACGAGGCTTGAACAGGAGGGCTTGGGACTGCCCACTGTTCCATGCTGTTCATCTTGGACCTGCCTCAGGCATAGTTCTCTACAATCTGAAAAACTGCCCAACTAGAAAAGGCCCTTTTGTATTTCTTTCTCTTCTTTCTTGAAGAGTGTGCGTGTACAGTGGCGTCAGTGGAATCCCGCTGAGCATGCTGTGTGTTCCAGGTGCCAAGGAAAACGCTAATGTGCTGATCCGCAGTGGTGCACAGCTCTGTGAGCTAGATGGGGAATTGGTGAGGGAGCGAGGGAGGGGTTAAAGGCCCAGAGGAGATGAGCGTAACCATGTTTCATTTCCATCTCCTGAATGAAGCTGTCCATTGCACTGTGGTTTGAATAATGTCAGGATTTTGGAAGTTCTGAGTTTTGTTTTGTTTTGTTTGTAAATGTTTCCAGCTCTTGTGGTACTTATTAATTAAGGTGAACCTTTGGGGCACAGGTTTCCATGCACATAATGGGAATTACTTCATTCCTTTCCCCCAGGACTGGCTTGACCTCAAGTCAGAGTTTTGGGGCTCTAGCTTGTGTTCATCATGATCTTAGGATCCTGAAACCAAAAACAGGACCTATTAGAAAAGTAACTAGGACCATGGTTCTGCTCTGCCCTTTTTGGCCACCTCCCTCCTCAGAGGTCTTAAGAAAGATTTATTTGGGCTCTCAGGATGGTTAACTTTATTTTGGAGATGTAGAAAAGAGCTCTTCGCCTTGAATTTTCAAAGTGCACACCCTCATCTCTGTTTCTCCTTTTAGGAGAGAGATCAATAAGTAGGTGAGTCTGTATGGGAGGTAGAGAATGAAATAGGTTTCCCTTTTGCCAGTTTGAGGGATGCTCTTGAGATAGTCACTGGATTAGAAACTCTAGAACAATGGTTCTTAATCTTTTGAGTCATAGATCCCTTTAAGAATCTTATGAAAATTATAGTTCTTTGGGAAAATTCAGGAACACAAAAACTTGCATAAGTTTCAGAGGACTTGCGATACTTCCTGAAACTCATTTGTGGATCCGGGTTAAAAACCCTGATTTAGAAGCGGAGGTCTTTCAGCCGTAGTGTCTCTTTTCTTTACAGATGCAGAAACTGCTGAGATGATTTCCAGCTTGCAGTTTGTCCTTGAAACAAAGCCGAGGTTGTTGGTGTTCTTTGCTGGCCCCCTCTTTGGGATGCTCCTCAGCTTCCCAGGAGACTCATTATCAATGCCTTGAGGGTTCAACTCAGGAACTTAGGCATACTGAAACCAGCATTTCAACAACTTCCAGGGGTTCTTATACTGTCTCATACCCTCTGCCCTTCCTATGAAGCGTGGTGCCTCCAAAGCTTCAGAGCTGATTCTCAGTAGTGTTTAGGGAACTCATGTGCTACACTATCAAAACTGAACAAAATAACTTGTTCCTCTGTATCTCTCAAAAATAGGTTTGATTTCAGTGTTTCTCAAAACTATTTTCAGGACTGGCTTGATACCTGAATCTGAATTTTCATTTGGTTTCTGTAACCCAGGCATACTGAGGGCAAGGACCGTATCTCACACTTAAGTATAGCAGTGCCTGGCATATGAGTACTGTCAGTACTTGTTTATGGAGGAAAATATTGTGAGATGATTATCACTAGGAGAAAGTGAGTTGGACTCACTTGGTTGCTTTGGCTCCCTGTCCCTTTCAGTTGGCAAAAGGTGGTTTTTTTAACTCGATCCCTCTCATGTGGGTGATAATGGAAATAACAAAAACTGCAGGTGAGAAATTGATAAGAATTTCCAGCAGCTTAGTAGATCTCTCTATAATGCCTGAAATAGGAGGTAAGGGAGGTGACTGTTGAGATACAAAGCCTCCAGCTTCTTAGCCAAGTAGCCAAGAACCACAGGGCAGTAGGCTAGGAGCTTAGGGATATCCTTACATGTAATGGGAAGGTAATTTGATGTCCCACCAAGTTTTAAACCACAGGGCAGTAGGCTAGGAGCTTAGGGATATCCTTACATGTAATGAGAAGGTAATTTGATGTCGCACCAAGCTTTAAACCCTTAGCATTAGGGACACTGCCCTAAATTGAAAGTGGTGTTCTGGTTTACACATGCTCTTGATTTAAGGAACAGAGGCTTACTCTTAGGATGTTTGGGATTTGAGGGCCAGCAGTGAGTTGAACGGTTTCATTTTGGAGTTTGTGTTGGAGTCCTAAAAGTAATAAACAATAGTGGGCAAACTTCTGATTCTTCTCCTCTGCAACCCTAACTGCCTCTTCTGAACCATTGGCTGAGCTCCATGTTCAAAAGCTTTATATGCCCTTGTCTTTGAAAGACACCTTCTTCAGAGTTACAGTCTTCTGGGAACTGGGCCACTGCTTGTCCTAACCAGGAATCAGGCTTTAGTTGGCATTGAGGATTTTGTGTGTTTTGTTTCCCTAAGTATGTGATATAAGCAGGATTCAGGGGAAAGGGAGACCTTCAGAATTTTGTAGTTTTGGAGGTAGAAATAGGCACTTCGTAAAGAAGACAGATGTGTTTCATTGTTCTGGTAACTAATTCAGTTTCCTGTGGGTGGCCAGGTAGTCTCCTACGAGTTTTTAGGGCCCAGCTTCAAACCACCAGACTTCTTAGCACGCAAGACATGAAGATTCCCAGTGTTCAGTTCTTATGGAGAGTAGCCCAGCTGGCTTGTCATGCTGGACTAGATGAATTGTGAATGTTAATTATACTGATCAATACAGTGGCCTTGGTAACAGACTTGTAGCTGCTGTAGAATCTGTTTACTTCAGATTTATAACAGAAAAGAAACCAAGCTGGTTGGGAACATGATGTTCTAAATGTAATAAGCTGTATTTTAAGTCCAGGGAAAATGCATGCTGGAGGCACTGACCTTATTGCACCCTTCCCCAGGATTTCCCCGAGGAAAACGTTACTCTGGGGGTGGTTTCTGCTCTTATTTGCCAGTTGAAAATAAATTGAGGTTGGCAGAGGCATGACTTTTGTGAGATGGGGTAAAGGATATTTACAAATTATAAAGGTTAGATGGAGAGCACCCACGTTGGGAGGCATCTCATTCGTCTACCTAGTTCGTAATTAGGAGTGGAGAGTTGATGAGATTAGTTTCAACCCTTGCATTCGGAAGAAGGAACCCCTCCTATTTGAGGAATAGAGGGTTCAGAATTCTGCACATTCTTTTTTGACTCCACAGGGAGGGGATTAGCTGAACACTGGGCATGTTTGGAATGAGAGCACCTTGCCAATTCTTACTGATTTTGGACCAAGCCATTGTAAAAATACAGTCTCTATTCCTATGACAAGCTCTTTGTCATGTTCTCCTAAACCCTGTAGATCTGTTTAATGGATTGGCTGTACCTGACAGATGGAGTTGGTATTAAAGAGGTAGATTTTCTTCTTCCTTTGCCGTATTTGTTTTATCTCTGAACGAGATGTGTCTCACCCGGTTGTTCCCTGTGTGCCTTCAGTTGCTTTATCAAGAGCCTGGTGAACTCACTTGTGCTTGGGTTTGCTTTTTTGGATCCTGCTTAGATTGTCTTCGATGAGTACTTGTGGAGTGGAAAGAACAGAAGGAATCAGTCACCTAGGGAGCTTTTCAAAACATTCATTTCAGGGCCCTAACCTAGATCTCCTTAATCAGAATGGGTAAGAGTTGAGGGATAGGGGAAAGTGGAGAATAGGATAGTATGTGCTTTTTGAAACCACTTAAACTTGAAAGATCCCATATTTAGAACCAGTCTTTTAGATTATCTAGCAAGACTGACTAAAATTGTTATGAAATCTGATACTGGGATGGTAATGTAGCTCCCACCTACCTTGAATGACTTTGGCCCTGAGGAAAAATCTTGTGTCCCACGTGAGAGGTCCTGAAAATAGCCTAGGGTTACTCTTCTTTTCCAAAATATTCAGCATAGACTGTGACCAGAAATCTATTAGCTCAGGGTTGAGCATCTACTGTCATATCTGAGGACCTGTGCTGGGCACTTAGGATTCAACAGTGAACAAGACAAAGATCCATATCCTCTGCAGTTTACCTTCTTGAGAGATTATTATTCGGGTCACATAAGTCAAGTGTAGTGATTCTTAACCATCTGGGGTTTGGAGTCCTATCAGAACTGTGTTTATCTTCCAGAAAAATAAACATACATTTTAATGTAAATATGTATGTGTATATATATGACAATTCACATATAAGGGGAGTTGGCAGCCTGGCGCCCATCCATGAACCCAGGCTAAAAACCTAGAACACTTGCCTAGAATTGAGAACCTGGTGGTTAGGATCAGGCCAGGCCATGAGTTGGATGTTTGGGACTGTTCTCTCCTAGCCACATTGGGTTGTAGTTTCTTCTTCTGCATAGCCAAGCCATTTGCAAAGAACTTGAGGGTGCCTCTAAAAAAGCAAGTGCAAGGAATTGCTAAGCCTCCACTACACCAATAGCATTTCTTGAGTCTGCGCTCTTTGAATGATTTTGACGCTGTTCCCATTCCCACATCTTGATTTCTGGTTGACTGAGCTTCTTGGACTCAGTGGATTAAAAATTGGGTCAGAAGATGAGAATTTTCTTAACACAATAATTTATATTATCAATTCCTAGATTAAGAGTGTAGTAAAATTATAAAGATCATGAGAGGACGTTTTAGCGAAATTCTGGCTTCAGCATATAGGCTCACAGAAGGAGCTGATTGATGAGGGGCTGAGGAAATAGCCAAGGAGTAAAAAGACTGGAGAGAGATGAGAGGAAACAAAGTAGGGCAGAACTCAGAAAGGTGGTTGAGCTGGCAAGCCAGGTAGCCTTAAGCCAAAGGGAGTGGATTTGAGACCCACGCCAAAAAAAAAAAAAAAGGAAAAAGAAGATTCTTTTTTACTCCATAAGGGTCTGCCACTATTCCTTTATTACCAAACAGAACTCAGGATAAAAAGGGGAGAGCATACACTGTTGGTGGGAATGCAACAGCATGGAGGTTCCTCAAAAAGTTGAAAATAGAGCTACCCTATGACCCAGCAATTGCACTACTGGGTATTTACCCTAAAGATACAAACGTAGTGATCCAAAGGGGCACATGCACCCGAATGTTTATAGCAACAATGTCCACAATAGCCAAACTATGGAAGGAACCTAGATGTTCATCAACAGATGAATGGATAAAGAAGATGTGGTGTATATATACAATGGAATACTATGCAGCCATCAAAAGAAATGAAATCTTGCCATTTGCGATGATGTGGATGGAACTAGAGGGTATTATGTTTAGCGAAATAAGTCATTTGGAGAAAGACAACTATCATATGATCTCCCTGATATGAAGAAGTGGAGATGCAACGTGGAGGGTTTGTGGGGTAGGAAAAGAATAAATGAAACAAGATGGGATTGGGAGGGAGACAAACCATAAGTGACTCTTAATCTCACAAAACAAACTGAGGGTTGCTGGGGGGGAGAGGGGGATGGGGTTATGAACAGCGGGGAGGGTATGTGCTATGGTGAGTGCTGTGAAGTGTGTAAACCTGGTGATTCACAGACATGTAACCCCTGGGGATAAAAGTACATCATATGTTTATAAAAAATTTAAAAAATGTTTAATGTTAATTCCTAATCATAAGGCATCCCAGTTTGCGTCAGCTGTCTTTGGAATTCTGTTTGCTCACTGCAGTATAGACTAGTACTCGGCATACTAATTAGGTAAGTAATCAGAGATGGTTTTATTCCTGATGTGAACTTTAGTTCATCTTGTACTTAGTTAACGTATATACGAAAGGCACTTGGAGGTTGTTCTGGTAGTTGCTCTAAAGTAATGGGACTGTGTAGTGGCACTTTGTTCTTTTCTCTCTTCCCAAAATAATTATATCTCCCAAAGTAAAGCACTGGTTGGAAAATTGTGATCAATACACATAATGAAATATAATGTAGTCATTAAAAAGGTGATGTTTCACTGATTTGGAAAGATATCAAAAAATGTTATCAAATTAAAAAAATGGTTTAAACAAAAAAAGGGGGGAGGGCAGATAAAGCTTTGCTTTATGTATACCAATATTAATATGTCTCTATCCTTGGAAGAGTTGGTGTGTGACTTGAATGAATGGCTAAACCCTGCCTTAGAGTTAGTACCATATATAACATATACTGCAGAAGTATGAATGAAATTTCGTTTGGGACACTGGGAAAAGAATTATGTAGAAAGGACATGGCCAAAATAGAGGTTGGAGCACAGTGAACACCCAGAGCCCTGTGCCAGTTCTACCTTTACCTCCCTGGAATCTGATCATTAGCGCAACTACAGATCAAGACCTCTTGAAGGGTGTTCTTTACAGGGAATTCTTGTTTCTCTTTCCAGAGATCTAAGGGGAACTTTCCAGACCCACACTGAGGGATTGCTGAAAAAGTGCTGTATTCAAGGCCTTCTAAGCCAAACTGCTATCCATTCAGAGCCCATTAAAGAACAGACCCCACAGTCCCTTGCCAGAGGAGACTGGAGGCTCCACATGATTCCAGTTGTAACTGCTCCAGTTTGTCCAGCATATGGAAAAGCTGTTCTGCTATGAAACCTTCCAACCTGCTGTTAGTATATGGATGTCTCGATGTTTGCTCAATGATCCATTAAAAACCAAAGCTCTCTAATCTAGGGGAATAGAATCACAACCACCAATTTATTTTCTATTTTTAAAGCAGCCCTTTGAATGATCAGAGGAATTTCAGACCTCACTTCCTGGGACTGTTTAAGGTTCTATTCAGCATGTATAAGCTATATAGTTAAAACCTGCTACTCACTTTTTAGAAAAATTATCCTAAAAACCATAAGCTGGAATGTTTTCTTCATTCATTAAATGAGTAGTTTAAATACCTACCATAGATATGAAATCAAAATTCAATAATCATATTGCTTAAATCCAGAATACTTCAATAAAATTAATAACCATATAAGAACTATTTTTTTTGGTGTTATAAAGTCAGAGAACTTGTTTTGTATTGGAAAAATCTGACTTTGCCAGATCTTTCAGACACATTAGAAGATTCAAGGTGACTTGGAGTAGATACTGTTTGAATACCACACCACAGGTGAGAAAGGGACCTGGTGGAGTTCTCAGTTTAAGGACATATACTCTAATTGTGTTGTGTGTGAGAGGGAAAATGCCCACGTTCCCATTGTGTACAACATAAATAAGTTGCCTTAAAAAACACATTTAAAATGTATTCGCTCTTGCATGTTTTAAAGTATGGTCATTTTTTTTAAAGAGTTTATTTATTTATTTGACAGAGAGAGAGACAGATCACAAGTAGGCAGAGCAGCAGGCAGAGAGGGAGAAGCAGGCACCCTGCAGAGCAGAGAGCCTGATGTGGGGCTCCATCCCAGGACCCTGAGATCAAGACCTGAGCTGAAGGCAGAGGCTTAACCCACTGGGCCACCCTGGCACCCCTAAAGTATGGTCATTTCTTATGAAAATAGCAGGTTTCCCCAGATGATGAAAAAAAAAATCATTGGTTGGTTTTAACCATACCAAATTTGAAAATCTCCTTGTGTAATAAACACAGATGGAATTTCTACATTGCTCTTGATGCCTACAAGACATTTTGGGGTCATTTCTCTTATCCTAGTGGTCAGGATTAGATTGCCTGTGCATTCTCCTCCTCCCCATCTGCCACCAGAAGACAGTGGACATACATGCCAGCGCAGAGCTTTTTGCTTCCACAATATTTGGGCTCTTACTCTCTCCTCACCCTTTCCAGCCCAAGGAACCATACCCCTCAAGGCAATTCGTTGGAAACGTTAATATATTTCTTTACATCATTGTCCTTCTCCCAAAATCAATGTAGATTTTGGAACAGAAAGAATTCTTTTTCCATCCCTAGATTCACAGGTGTTCATCTGGAAGCTCAGAGAGCTTCCGTGCAATAGTAGACTATTCTGTAACTGATTTCTTGAAAATGCAGGGGAAAGCTGCTGTTTCCCCCAGCCTATTCCAAAAGAAGTATAATAGTACTGGACCTGTAGGGATTTTTTTCTCCCTTGCTTTTTCCTTTTTTTTTTTTTTTTTTTCAATCTCAGCATTGTTAGCAAATTTGCCTTCAGCAAGTCACTTAATCCCCACCCCTGTTCTTTTTTTTTTTTTTCATCTGTGACGAGTAAATCCTGCACTCAAAGATTCTAAAATATTTTGAAAATACAGACCCTCTGTAAGGAATCCTCTATAAAGAAGTCATATCTGTGAGCCACTGATGTTGAAGCAGAGTGCTTAAACTAGAACGTCATAGAAATCTAGGCATTCAGGTGATGCCAGGGTGGCTTAGTTGGTTAAGCATCTGCCTTTGGCTCAGGTCATGATCCCAGGGTCCTAGGAGTATCACATCGGGCTAGAGTATCACATCGGGCTCCTTTCTCAGTGGGGAACCTGCCATTCTCCCTGCTCGTGCTTTCTCTCTGTCTTCTCTCTCTCTGCAAATAAAAATATTTAAAAAAAAAATACAGGCATTCACAGGACCTTTGTTTTTACAATACTGGTTTAAATGTGGATTTCAAATTTATGATCAGCAGTAAGTAAAAGTCCTGATGTGATGCTCACAGGTGGTTTTACTTGTTCTTTGTATGCCAACATTTAAACAAAAGTGGTTTGAAAAATACTGAAACCAGTGATGTTCTGGCATTGTTATTTATTGATAAAACGTGCTGAGTAACTCCTCGTATACCAGATTTGATTTTGACTTAGTTTGCGATACAACGTAAAGCAAGAGGTCATTATCCCTTGTGCGTCTAAACGCTTTACTCATTAGAAAATGACCGTTAAGAAAGTCATGGGTCAGGAAAACTCCACTTTTGTATTCTGGTCTGGGCAATAGAGTGAGGGGATTATCCTGTATTGGTTTTGTTTTGTTTTTGGGTTTTTGGTGTGTGTTTGGGGTTTTTTGTTTGATTTTTGTTTGCTTTTTGTTTTTTGTTTGTTTGTTTTGAGAGAGAGAGACTGGGCGAGTGCATGAGGTGTCGGGGAAAGGAGGAGGAGAGCAAGAGAATCTTAAGCAGCCTCCACAGCCAGCAAAGAGCCAATGTAGGGTCTGATCTCAAGACCCTGAGGTCATGACCTGAGCCAAAATCTAGAGTCAGACAGTTAACCGACTGAGCTACCCAGGTATCTGGGTAGTTCTTATTTTTAAGTAGCCCCAGAGACATTACAGCCAACAATTCTTTTCACCATTTTCTTTCTTACAGGTTTATCTGACGTCATGATTTCATCCTGAGACTTTTATCTAAAAATGAACATACACATCTCAAGTTAGAAAGCCAGGAAGAGATGGCAAACATTACCTCTCTAGAATGAAAAATATAGTTATGTTTTTGATGTGACCGATGGTCAGATTCTTGTCCTCCTGTCTCTAGTCTCCTAGAAGTTTAATATTTTGTGTTTTGTTAACAGCTGTGGAAACTAAAGCCACCTGCAGCTGAATCTTTAAAAAGTGATTTTACCTTGTTTTTTTGAAATTGAAACTATGTATCTGCAGAGTGGATTCTGAAAGGTCCTGTTGACCCACCCACATTTGGATACAATACCTGTTACTACATAGTCACTGTTCAGTATGAGGTCTTTAAAGTCTAATATCTTTATTTAAATGTTGAGTTTTGGTGACTTTTTACTCCCTTGAGCCTATACTTTATAGGAAGCAGTGGATGGTAACTAAAAAACTGATAGGGTTTCTGTCTTATTAACCTTGGCTGGATGTTAGTCTAGAGTTTAGAAAGCACATCTAGGTAAACTCAGCTACTGCTTTTATGGAGCTGTTTGTAGTTCTTCTGCGGTAAACTGTTGGGCAAGGATTTGCATGTCTTGCACCTCTCAATGGATATAGCTTCCCCCAAAGTTGCTCTGATTTACAGGTGGGACTCATTCACTCAAACAAGTATGTGTAGAGGCTTTGAATTTGCAAGATGTAGTTGGCTTTCACTTTCATGTAAGCTAAACTTCCACATCAAGGAAGGAAGAATTGTTTTTATACATCTCCAATCTTGTTCCTTCTTGGCAGGCTAAGAAATTATACAGATGGCATTTACTCAGTCTGTGTGGCCACTTTCCAAAATGTCAGAAACTCCATCTTCCTTCTAGATCTGTCCATTGATGGATTGCTTGCATTCGCTATTAACTTTTCTTTTCATAAAAATTCATTTGACGTGTACAGCTTTATTTATTTATAAGCATTTGACAAATTTTCATCTTAAAGAATACCCCAGCATACCTTGCGGTGAGGTTTGCCAGTTTAATTTCTTTGAGCTCTATTTAAAGTCAAGGTTGGCTTTAGGTTAATGACTTTTTATTACAAACATATAAGGTGAATAGTAGTAACCTGCAGTCCTTCCCAGCATTTAAGAATTACTGATTCTTATACTCTGCACCAATTCAAAGTTATTTCCTAAGTGGAAAAAAAAAAAAACAAAAAAACCAGGGTGCAGAATATTTTAGCATTCTGCCTTTTGGGTAAGAAAAGGAAAATAAGAGTATAAATATATACTTTTTTTCTATCTCCAGAAATGAACATAAACCAGAAGCCAATGAAAATGGTGATTGGGGGGGGGGTGGAGTTGGAAATGGCAGAGAGACTTCTCTGACTATACCATACCTTTAAAACTTTGAGACATGTGTTTCATAAAATGTCAAAAAATTAAAGAAAAAATGACACCTTATAATTGCTTGTTAACAGAAACAAATGAATCTAACTGCATATCAAATTGATTATATAATCACCTAGAAAACCATACTTGAACTATACATCCTTTGAGATATTTTCTAAAGACAAAAAGAACTTCAGTGAAATACTGATACTTTACTATGTAGCATGTTAGTAATATTACTCTTAAAATTTCGAAATTGTTTTAGATATATTATAGAATAAAACAATTAAGTGTATTATTGCTATTAGAGACCAAGATTTCATCCTAAGAGGAAAGAAATACAAATAGGAAAATTAAAAGTTTTAAAAAGGCAATGTTAAATTTGAAATGGAAATATCAATATAAACTCATGAGTAAACAAAAAGATTTATCTGTCCCATAAAAGAACTTACTAGCTCTGACACCTCTAATAACAATTAGCTCAATTTATATACTCAGAAACTACTTTCTAAATAACATTCCCCAGTGAAGGAAATATGGGCTCCTTGGAGAAATGGCTGATTCCAGGTCTGAAGCAGAGAAAGAACAAGGTGAATCTGGTGTATCTTACGCCAGAAAGGAAGGAAGCACTTAAACAGGAGAGTCAGCTTGAAGGAGACTCCCACTGGCCCAGTTTGGGACAACTGGAGCATTGAGTGTACTCATTGTATAATTTAGTGTAACAAATTGAATAAATAAAAATATGAATGACAAGTAAAGAAAAAAGTAAAAGAAGGAGAAGAAAAGCTTTTCTTTACAAAAGTAATGCCAGCTAATGTATGTGCAAAGAATGATAGGGAAAAAAAACCATGATTCTGTAACAACCCCCCCCAATATAATTGGTTCAGGCAAGGATTATGAACAGATGGTAAAGTCATTAGGGAACAGGATATTCACAGGCTGAAAAATAACACCCCACAATTTAACCTTTACTTGCAAAGGAGAAAATATACCTTTCAGAGACTGATGGTCTCACTTTA
>PISX010023224.1:0-30170 GCA_004024625.1 Mellivora capensis
ATGAAAGACCCACAGCAAACATCATCCTCAATGGGAAGAAGCTCACAGCCTTCCCGTTGAGATCAGGAACACGACAAGGATGCCCACTCTCACCACTCTTGTTCAACATAGTATTAGAAGTCCTAGCAACAGCAATCAGACAACAAAGAGAAATAAAAGGTATCCAAATTGGCAAGGAAGAAGTCACACTCTCTCTCTTCGCAGATGACATGATACTTTATATGGAAAACCCAAAAGACCCCACCCCCAAACTACTAGAATTCATACAGCAATTCAGTAACGTGCCAGGATACAAAGTCAATGTACAGAAATCAGTGGCTTTTTTATACACTAACAATGAAAATACAGAAAGGGAAATTAGAGAATCGATTCCATTTACTATAGCACCAAGAACCATAAGATACCTGGGAATAAACTTAACCAAAGAGGTAAAGGATCTGTACTCAAGGAACTACAGAACACTCATGAAAGAAATTGAAGAAGACATAAAAAGATGGAAGACCATTCCATGTTCTTGGATCAGAAGTATTTTTCATATTTAAAACCAGAGTAAGTTTCAAGAAATAATGCGATTAGCATCCATGTTGTGCAACTGAATTCATTAGTTATTTTTATTTGCCCTTTGCCTTATTGGTAACTAGCTATCTTTATTTTTCCGGCCATTTGAATACAGTTTTTAGGCATAAGATGCAGGCTTTCTGAATGGGTAGATTTGGCACTTTTGACATTCTCTGATTGTATATTTTTAAAATTTTTTATTTACTTTAACAGTTTTCCCAAGTAAAATGGTGTAAGATGCAATATAGATACAAGGTAGTAAGTACACTTATTCAGATGCTAGAGAAACAAATCATGTTTTGTAACTTGTGAGGGTAATATATAAATGAAAAAAACAAAAGCCATGAGAAAAATAAATGAGCTCATCCACTTTTTTCATCATATTTAAAATATGAATCATGCTCTATCTGATATTTGTAGATAATAACACCATTGGTACAAAAGAAGAATATTACCTTTTCTTTGTATCCTTCATTAATTAGTATAAAGATAGTTATTAACCATGAAAGGCTGGTAGTTTGGATGCCAGGAAGTCAATTTTTGCATTTTTTAAACTTAAACACTTTTCTCATTTTTGTAATGTTTATTGGCATAATGGGGATAGCCGAAGAGTTGTACCATGCTTGTCTATGAAAAGAAGTTCTGATAATGTATTTCAAATCTATTTCCACAAAAGTTTTTGTTAGGGGCATTGGAGTTTTTTTTTTTCTTTCTCTAATTAAGTCTATAAAAAATGTGTATTATTAATCCCTTACACCCTATCTCTGAAATGAATGAGAAACTACAAACCATTTTTGTGAAATACCGATTTACTGTTTATTATTGTATGAGATTGTTTTTAAAATATTTACTATTATCAGAAATTTCACTTCCTTTTTGTCTGTGAGAGTTGCATTTAATCAGTAAACATGTTTTGTTTTAAGTTGCTTTATCTTAAAATAAAAATATTAAAATATATTTTTTGGAATAAAATCTGAAAGTAAAGAAGATATGTCTCAGTAATTAAAAATGGAATATGAGACCATGCCACAAACTTCAATAGCTATTTTCTTTTCTTGTAAAACAGATTCATTCCATTTTCAATATTCTTAATTATTTGATGTAAAAAAAATTGTCTGTTTTACCTCTATATACCAGTGTTGTCTTCCTTATACATTCTAATTGGATTGTTTTCACTATTATTTAAAATACCAGACTGATCTTGTATGGCAGAGCTAATAATTTTTTAATGTCCTGATACACATCTCAAGCTTAAATATGATTTTTAAAGTGTACATAAATGCATTAAAATTTATTTTTCCTACGAATTTTCAAAAAATATTGTGATGAACTGCATCCTATGAGCCAAGTAAGTTTAGCAGTTCCACTTTATTCAGTTAAATATTTCGCAGTTAGCATCATTTATCCAGAAGACCACATACCATTTTAAAAGAGAAAGTATTATGGTATTAGTTTCAAAATTTGAGAAAAGTTAGAGAGTTTCCTATACTATATACCAATTAACCTGATTATACTTAAAATTTTTCATTTTCTTCTTGTGACATTAAATTTAAGAAATGCAATGTAGAAGGATAAAATGCTTAATATGTATCTTGGACCAAAGGACACCCTATCTTATTGATAAATTTAATTTCAAATATCCATATTTATATTTATTCTAAATTTAAAAACTAGACATGGCAATATCTGTAAGTTTAGGAAAATACTATTTTATTTTTTATAATGTATACTATAATTTATTATTGCTCGATTGGTTTGTCTCAATTTTTATCCCTTTTATTCTTGTCATCTTGCATCTGTAGGTATCCCCAATGCTCTTTTATTAGCCATTCATTACTCTCTATGTAATCTTACTCCCTTGTTCAGATCATCAACTTTCATGGTAATCATTCATAATTTTATGACTCTATGTATCTAGCACTGACTCTTAACCTCTGACCTTATCTTTTATTTCCAGCAATGAACAGACCTCTACTACATGATCATGCTCTTTCCCTCAAACTTATTTGGTATATAACACTGTTGGATTTATAATACTAGATTCTTACTTATATTGCTCTAACAATGTACCAATTTATAAACTATTTGGGAGCCCTCTTTGGAGTCTAAGAATATTCTTTTATAAGTGAAATAAGAATAATATGTACTCTACCTTCTACCTTCTTTTATTTTCCTGAGACCAACAGGATGTAGTATAGAGATTTAGAATCAGGCAAAAATTGTTTTGAAGCTTGATTACATTAATATTTGTATCACCACAGGCAGATTATTTAATTTTCTATTTATAAAATTGCACAACACTAATGGAAAGGATTAAAATGTTATGTTTCTAGCACAGCACAGTGTCAGGCATAGAGAAGGCACTAAGTAAAATATGGGTCTTCCTGATTTCTCTGCTCGCAATTAATCTTCTGATTTTTCGGTGTATATCATTGACAACACCATGATTCTGTCAAAGTCAGAAAGCCTAAAGTAATAGTTGAATATTCCTTCTCTAATCTGATTCCAGTTCCATCATTTTTGTCATTAATGTATCTTGTAGACAACCAAATTTTCTGTGTCCAATGACTATCACCGGTCATTATCCTTAATCTGAACCATTTGGCTTGCATTAGTTCTTACTACATTTCTTCTCTTTTCCACTTACTATTGTTTTTTACTTTTTTTTCCTTTTATGACCTAAGTGTTCTACAAACTGCTTGAGAGCAAATATCACATCATTAATTTCTCTTATATGTGCCCCTAGCCTGATGGCATGTTATGTGAATGACATATATTTTAATTGGTTGGTTTGAAATAAATATATCTAATTCCATTTTGACTTTTAGGTCTGATGCCTACTCAATATGATTATACTTTTTTTGTTACCTAGGTATCCTTTATTTTAAAAACCAACACGATCAAACTGTGAAGATATTCTGAAATGACTTTAAAACAGCTCACCAGAACTATCAATTAAGTACATTGCCTTAATTTATTTCTTTATTATTGACTACATGAATACATATGCACATAGCTCTGAGAATAATAGCTTGAAGCTTGCTAATGGAAAAGGAAGTTTATCCAAAATGCCAATCTTTCAACTCATTTCAATGAATAGAATGTTCAACTTAGAATGTTTATTTAAAAGTTTTTCCTGTTTAATGAATAGCAATTTTTACTTTTTTAAGAGCTTTTGCTTAATATAGATTTGCTATATATATATCATTTTCCATCCTTCAGATATAATATAGAGAAAATAAAAAATTATAATATCCAATTGGAATATAAAGTTATATGTATACCTAATGCAACATTAAAATGTGATAAACTTTCCCCTTTCTTATCCAGATTTATGAGCTCTTAATCTTCTCTCAAGGTTCCATATTATAGTTATTAAAGATTAGAAGCCCAGCTAATATCCATAAAGTTATGCCATATTTTTCTTTCTGAACAAGAGCATTATTGGAGATATTATTTGTGTCTCATCATAACTGAATTAAATAATCTGAACAAAACAGCTGCCCAGAAATAAGCATATATAAGCAAAATAACCATTTTAATGACAGTAACCTCCACTTGGTGGTTAAAAGTGATCTATTATCTTTCTTTTCATATAAAAATCCAATTAGAATGTAAAATAGTTCAGACACAAAATAAAAATATTTTTTCCCTTCCTGAAAACATGCTCCTTTTTTTTTATGATCACAACATACGATCTGTTCAGTATTTACCATCTAGGTGTTGTCATTGTAGGAAAAGGAAACAAAATTTTGCATTCCATTGTAGTACATGCATACCCCCTCAATCTGGCGAGTATGCTCCCTGGGACAGATTTAGCTATTTATTGACATAGCAGGGCAATACATTAATAATTTCCATTCTCTGGTAACACTCTTCCCCACAATGTAACAAGCCTAGCTCTTTTTTTTTTTTTTTTTAAGATTCTATTTATTTATTTGACAGGGAGAGATCACAAGCAGGCAGAAAGGCAGGCAGAGAGAGAGGAGGAAGCAGGCTCCCCGCCGAGCAGAGAGCCCCACACGGGGCTGGCTGGATCCTCGAACCCCGGGATGGTGACCTGGGATCATGACCTGGCTGAAGGCAGAGGCTTTAACCCACTGAGCCACCCAGGCACCCCAAGCCTAGCTCTTCAAAGTCTTCCTTCCTCTCTTTCCTTGTTCCTTCCTTGAATCCAACCTCATATGGAAATATAGCCTACAGTTTAGTAAAACTGGTGATTCCCTGTACAGCTTTTGTACTCCCCACACTAATCATCAGAGTGAAAAATATCTAGAAAGTCAGTGTCATAATTCTAGCTCATGAGTTCAACTTCAGTAAGTACTTTACTAATATATAATGCTATTTATGTAATCTACTCAATAAAATTATTTTGATTATATTTCTTTACATTGGGAAAATTTGCTACAAAATTTTTAAAATATGCTGAAGATAGAAATGGTCTGTCTGAATGCATCAAACCATCTAAACACATTGTGTATACTTCAGGGTTCATAGTTTCTCAGATGTTTGGCAGGATTCACCCACGAAGCCATCTGGTCCCATAGATTACTCTACTGGGAGATTATTGGTTACTGATTCAATCTCTTTACTCACTATTGGTCAGTTCAGATTTTCTGTTTCTTCCTGATTCGGTTTTGGTAGGTTGTATATTTCTAAGAATGTATCCATTTTTTCTGAGTTTTACAATTCATTGACATAGTTTTCTCTTATGATCCTCTGTGTTTCTTTAAAATCAACTCTAATGTCTTTTTAAATTTTTACTTTTATTTGAATCTTCTTTTTCTCTTTGTCTAGCTGAAGGTTTGCCCATTTTTTAAAACCATTTATTAGTTTTTATTTTAATCTTTTCTGTTGTTTCTTTGATCTTTATTTTGTTTATTTCTACTCTGATTTCTGATATTTAGGTTTAATTTGTTCTTATTTTTCTAGTTCCTTGATGTGTAAAATTAGGTGGTTTATTTGAAACCTTTCTAATTTTTATATCTTTCTACTAATTTCTTAATAAAGATTTTCTTTTTCTTATCAGAGTTATGGAGAAAATCTAATATGTTGTTCCTCCCTTATATTCTCACATAGAAATTGTTACACTGTTAACTTATATTCAAATAGGATTTTTATTCAAGTCTACAAAAAAGTAATACCAATTTTTTATGCATGTGTAGATAAATGCATAAAATACAAAACAAAGACCTCCTACAGTCTCACCATTTAAAGACAATCTCTGTAAACACTGAATATTCTTTAGAGCATACACACACACACACACACACACATATATATGTATATATGTATATATAATCACTTTATTACATTACATGTTGCACATATGTAGATTTTGGAACACTTTTGCACCAAATGATAAAACTTTGAATATTCTAGTAGCCTTAAATATTTCAATCTAGTATCAAATGGATGTATCAAAATGCATATACAAACATTGTTTGGCTGAGCCAGTGTTTGGCTCTTTATTTTATTGCTGCTGCCAAATTTTTGTATGGTCATTTTTCTTCATAGATTTTGAATTTCTGATCATTTTCTTAGCTTAGGTCTTTAAATGGAACTACCCAAAGTAAATTTTTTTTAAGTTATAAATGTATAGTTCCATATTACAATTCAAAAACTTAACTCATGTTCTCTTTAACCTACCTGCATGACTAACCCATCTTGTATACCTTCATTGACTACTCAGCTGGCTGAGTGCATTTTCTGAAACAACAGATGGAAATATTCTTGGTATGTCCTTTCTTTGATAGTTTATCATGTTCTAGTTTTAAAAATTTTCAGTCAAGTGATAGACTTTAAAAACATTTGAAAATTCTGGGTATTATGTTTTTTCTCTTTCACACCACTCTTCTCACTTTTTCAACAGCATCTTTGTCTTTTATCTTCACGGGAAGTTGGATTGGAATGAAATTCACTTAATCATTTTCATCCTCTAAAGAATTTTTGGAAAATTCATAAAATACTGTATGCAAACATATTGTGGAACCTCAATAAATTAGTTTTTTTTAAAAAACTATTCCCATTTTTCATAAATGGGAATAGTGTAAATCCATGATTTTATGAAACCTTGTGTAATCTAAATGAATAAACAGGGAGTAGATATTGACCTGCCCTTGGGGGTTATGTTTATTAGGGCTTATTATTGGTATTTATGTTGTTTTTCTTTCAGATCTCTTAATAGCAATAAAATTGGGTCAATTTTAAACTCAAGATCAAAATATAAATTTAAATCAAGGAGATACAAAGTGTTCTTTGTATCTTTACATAGTGTCAGTGAATTACAAAAGAGAAGTGATAATTTCATTAATGTCTTTCCTGTCTTGGGGAGTTAGATGGGAAGTCATATCATTTTAAACAGATCATGTATAATGAATTCTTTAAATAATGTTCTCTGAGACTGAAGCATTACAGTGAATCTCTCTAAGACTTTCCTGGAAAACATAGGATAATATTATCTAGCATAGAGTTTTTGATAGCAGATTTAAGTAAGTCAGATACTCTAAAGATAGTGAATTTTCTGACTTTTTTTTTTCAACTTATGTTTTAACTTATGTTTCAACTTTGTTTTTCTAACTTATGGACTCATCATTTATTAATTATGGGTAATTCATCCATTAAATATGGATTTATCACTGGCTCCATATGACCTTTCCAATTTATTAAATGTTTGTAAATAATAAATATGACTCACAAATATATATTTCTATCTTTAAAAACCAGAATCTGACACTGATATAAGACAAGAGAGACAAAAATAAAAAAGAGAAAAGTCATGGTAACAGAATATCCATAAGTAAATAATTTTACACATAAGTGTACATCATGCAATCAAGGAAACTTCATACTTAAGGTTAAAGAAGATATCTGATAGTAAATTATGCCAATATTGGAGAAGTCAAATAAAATCTTTTCAAACAAGATAATAATGCATTGAGAATGAATTATAAAAAGTAAGACCTAAGAAAACCAGAAGGTATTATAATGAATATTTATGATACTTGTGGAAGGAAAGGTTAATATAATCTTGAAAATTTTAGAAAAAAAAAAACTATTGCAGAAGAAAATGGTTAGGATTGAAAATGCATAAACTTAGAACCCTCTGGAATAATAGTAATTAAAAATAGATAAATGGGGCTAATAAAGTATTTACTGCAATCTCAATGAAAGGCCAACAATTTTATTTTGTTATAATAATAAAAACATGGAAAACCTCTTGACTGTAATCATGAGTATAAAATAAAGAATTACATAAATAATGCATAGAAACATTGAAATTAAAAGAATCATAGAGAGCAATAGACAGTAGACAGAAACCAAGAATATAATCTCAAAGAAAGCATATTATGAATCCCAATCTTGCATGTAATTGATGGTATAAAATCAGGCCAAAGAAACCATTTTTCCAATATTCCAGTATTGCTTGCAGTCTATCAAGTTCCTGGCACATGATGGGCTCTAGGGTCCCAGAGTGAGATTAAACACTTAAACCCTGGACTCGGTCCAGCTTTGAAACTTACCAACAACAAGTCCTAGGTTTTAGGTGTAAGTACAGGGTCTTTTTTTGAACAGCTAGCATGGCTCCAGGTCAGTAGTTGACCTGGAGTTGACCTACTGACATCAGTTAGGGATTTAGAGTGCCTGAAGTTCTGCAGTTAGCAATGTATGGCTTTGTTCTCCCCGTAGGTCACTGTCAGTCAGCTGAAGGGGAAACAGGATCGAAAGATGGAAAACATAATGGGTTGGCCAGTCATCATCTGATCATTCCCAAGAGCAAAGTAATTAAGTTATAAACCCAGAAAGGAAGAAAGAAAAAGAAAAAAAGGACTTATGTCAAAAAGACTTCTCTCAGAAAGACTTACATGTCTATTACATTTTAAGATGGGTTTATCAATGAAATGCTTAAGCATCGTAATCATTAGCGAAGTGTTTCCCTTTTTTGGTTATCCAAATATCACATTTTGATAGAAAATATCTCCTTAATAAAAATGCAGATTTGATTTTCTCAGATGGACCCTTTAACTCTGAAAACAAGTAGTCCTCTCTTTGCATCAGTTCACAATTACAATAGATGATGGAAGAAAAGAAAGGAAATTCATGTAATCTTAACATGCACAAAAAGTAATGCCAGTCTCACCTCTTAAATAAATTGCAGACATGTTTTTGCCTAAAAATACAATATGAGGTTATTAGAGTTTTGTTGGCAATTCTTTCTGTATAGAGCTAGCCTTTTATAGCCATGTAACAAGTTTTAAACAGAAATACTTCGGTCATAGCTGGCTGCAATGCATGCCTTAATTTAAAAGTAAAGGGTCTGCCAATATTATTTAGATATTTCAAAATAAGCCTTTATATGTTCATAACACACATAACCAATAAACAAATTATTCCCTGCTTGGTAAAATACTGTCATATATTTGTATTGTCTATTTATTCCAGACATATATGTTTCCAAACATACATATATATGTTTATGTATGCATATATATTTGTTTGCAGAGATCTGAAATCATTGTGAAAATAGAAAAATGATTCTCAGTGTTTTCTCTTGTTTATTCTTCATCAAATTAAATGCAGATTCCCTAGTGCTTATATCTTCTCAAAATGGTCAATAAAACAGGCAGAGATACTTAATTTCTATACTATGAGAAACATAAAAAGGTACTGCTTGATACTTTACCAAACTAAGGAACAGATTTTATTTTTTTCCAGAATATTCTACACACTTATCAGGCTAGAAATAAAACAACTTAATTAAAACAACTTAATTAAAAACTTATTAAAAATAAAATTTAAATTTAATATATATTAAAATATATATTATATATATTTATATATATATTATCTGTATATACTATATATATTTAGATAGCTATATATAGTTTTATTTTATAAATAATTCAGATTTATATCCACCTTCACTGCTTGAGATTTTACTAAGGTATTCTTAGTTCACAGTTTTCTGCTTTTGAGATTCTTATATGAATTATGTATGACAACTGAAAACAAGAAGAGTTGAAGTGTGAAAATCTCTGAGAAGGATTAACACCCATGAATAGTCCAAGGATAAAGCTGCATAAGATTCTCTACTCTACAACAATATTTATCCTATTTGTTGAGGTTATGAAACCCTATGATATTTAATGACAAATGTGCTTCGCTTCAAAATGTAGATGGTGTATGGAAAAATGCCCTGAAATCTGGTTGGTGCTGGTCTCAGTTGCACTGGAAATGAGGTACAAGGAATCTACAACCTGCTTGCAGGAAGTTCCGAAGACGGACTCTAAGCAACCTGAGTCCAGGGTTGCTCTTACCTGAATCCCTGCTGCTCTTAGTGCCTAGCATATGCCCCAAACCAAGCAATATTGGCTGAAAGAAAACATAAAATAGCAAAAATGTTAGACCAAATGGCTGTGTAAAATACTCCCTATATCATACTAAGAGCCTGTTAGCCTAGGGATCCCCGGTCGCAGCTCTAAATGAATTTTTAGAGCCAGTTTATATAAGTTTGGTAAACATAATGAGTGAAAATAAGACATGAAGTCATGTGTGATAGTCTGTTTTGCACCATATTCTGTTTATTTTTATGGATAATGTTAAACTTTTAAAACAGTGTGATGTAGTATCTTTTTGTTGAGCCAGTTGCAGCTGTGTCCTGGCGAATGTTGCTGAGCCTTCTGCTGTGTGTCCTGACTGCCATGACCTCTACGTGGACTAGGGAATAATTCACCCTTGTTTGACTCGACAATGCCTGCTATTGTTACTCCGTCATTCTGAAGCAGTTCTTGGCAGTTGTTCAATGCATTATGCGGAAGAAATACTTATATTTATGTGTATATACATATGTGAGCATATATACGAATACATAAAAATATATGCACCTATATACATATTTTTCTTAATGACACAAATATCCCATCACTAATATATATTTGATATGTTTTAGTTATTTGATAGATTTCAAAAGGACAATAATTTAATGCCAACTGGCTTCTTCATATCTGTAGTTTAAAATTCAACCAGTATTGGATATAAATTATCACTAAATATTTGAAGTCACTTTTACAGGAAATTCTGCATGGTAATAAATAGGGATGCTCACCATGGAATTAAATACTCAATTTATTATTAGTTAATACTAGTACTAACTTAATGCCAGATTAATACTAGCTGCTGATGATTAAAAATTATAATAACCTACTTTTACAGTTAAGAAATGTGGTCAGATGATTACCTTCAGAGTTCCTTACTATGAATAAATTATTTAGAGTAGAGAGATGAAAAAGGTTGAAAATGAGCATATGTTTATTTCATTTTATATATATAAATAGATTTTATTTATAAAAGAGTATGGAAAGAGTTATCTGAGGTTCACTTCTGTTTGGCATCTAAATTATACATAAGTATAACCCTATATAAGTATAGAACATATATAAGTATACATACCCCATATATAAGTATAACCTCAACTGAGAAGAGAAAACCTACATTTCTAATGATATTTTCTGATTTTCCTCTTGATTTGAATAAAGCTTAGTTATGGAAGCTTATTTTCCTTTATAAGTATGTCACAGTAATATAAATAGTAAGATGGATTTAGCATACCGCTATGAAGTCAACATTGTTTTTATTGTAAAATGCCCCTTACTGTGTTCAAAATTTGGTATTTTGAAAAAAATAAAGTACTGTATTCATGACTGGATATCTGAAACTTTATATGTAAATGTGGTTTTTTGTGATGAAATATTTCGTAAAAAATCAATATTTACAACTAGCATATTTCTCCTGGTCAGCAAGCTTATTTAGTAGATGACTAGATCCGTAGATTTATGCACACACCGTGTGCTGTGTAGCTACTAACCATGAACTTGTGGCCACTTGTGGCTTGTGAATTTTCGAGTTCACTCTTAAATTTTTTCTCATTCTGCTCCAATTTTTTCAACGCTGATTCTGCTATCTATGCATTCCATTAAATTAAATTCTTTCGCAGCTGGTTAATACTCATTATGTGCTATAAAATTTAAGTGTTCCTGCTTCCTTTGTCTTCAGACTTGCCAGGCCACTCCATTATATTTAAAATTAAGAGCGGTATTCTCTCTTAACCATTCTCTTGAAATATTTTTTAAATAGTATAAAATTCATATAAGCACATGTTACGATACATGCTTAATACAACTTTGTGAGGGCACCTGGGTGGCTCAGGGCTCAGTCGTTTGAGCAGTGCACTCTTGCTTTCAGCTCGGGTCGTGATCTCAAGGTCCTAGGATCCAGCCCCTTGAGCTCAGTGGTCAGCCGGGAGTCAGCTTGTGGATTCTCTCCTTCTCCCTCTACCCCTTGCTCACCTTGCTCGCTCACTCTCTCTCTAAAATGAGTGATTAAATAAATCTTTAAAAAAATACAGAAGTGTGGATCAAAATTAATTAATTTACCACTTTTACCATAATTGATGAAGATGTTAAAATTATTAAAATAGGCACTATTTTTTTGTATTTTGTTCTTTTTTGTTGCTTATTTCCATAATGCTACAATGATGAAACTTCTCTTTCTTTACCATCTTGACACTATCATGAAATGATGAGCACTTGAACCCACTCTCCCCCTAAATTTCATTTCTGTGCATTTTACAGTAATTTCCTTAATTCCCAAGCACTCCTTTTTCTGAGATTACTACTTTTCTTAATACATGCTTCTTGTGTTGATATATGCTGTTTTCAAATATGTAGCATATTTGACAAATAAAAAATTAGGAAATATATGTATTTAGAATATTTAGAATAAAATATATATATATATTTAGAACATGCTGTCTTCATTCTAGAAATCTGTTCAAGTTATTTTGTTTTTTTCTTTCTGCTGTGTTTTGTTTGTTTATTCCAACTGAAGTGGATTCTTTGGTCTTCCAATGTATTTATGAATTAAGGATATATTTCATATAAATCTCTGTATAATTTTATCTACAGTTGTGCTGGACCATATCCCAAAAATAACAACCCAATGTAGTGTGTGTGTGTGTGAATAGATATATTTTTTGCTGTATCTGATGAGAACTTTGTAATCTTCCAAATATAGATCAATATTTCTAGGTTTTCTCTCAATTTTCATATTCAAATTTCAAATTTCAAATACTTTTTTAGCACTCAATCTTGTTGCTTCTCTTCACAGCATTAATGCACACTTCTAAATGCACACACTAAACAACCAAGAAAAGTCAGTTTAATACTGATTCCAGCCTTTTCACCTTTACTTTTCCTAAGATTAAGATTATTACATTCACAGAAATCAACATAGAGCTAGTAAATGATCAGTAATAGCTTTTTGAAAAGCAACATATATTGTTCATATATATCAATTAGGAATCCTAAATGATCCGAAAGCTATATTTAGGTAAGTATTTACTAAGTATAGATAATGTAATAGGGCCTGAAATGAAATGCAAAGATACAGTAGGATGAAATTCTATTAATTCACTGATTATAGTTTCCTTAAAACAGATACTCTAAAATAATCCTAGGATTTTCAATTTTCAGCTATAGATTTAGATTTTGTAACTATAGATACAGCATTTCCCCTTTTCTAAAAACAATTAGTACTGCCATAACTCGATTGATACAATATTTTTTTTTTACAGCTGACTCCCAGCCTCACTCTGCCTCCCTTAAATGCTCATAAAACAGACAAAAATCAAGCCAGACAAACATTCCCATATTTTGACTAGATTCGAATGCGCCAGTTGTGTTTTGGTGGCAAGACAAAAAGCTATGTCAGGATGACATAAAGCGACACACTGATTTTCTGTGCCATTTTCTAGTCTGCGAAATAATCTACACTATTAACTCTACTTCAGGAAACAAGCTATACATCACTTTGTCAAACTAAAGATGAACAGCAGAGTGGATTCATTTCTGGCCGAGAAGAATATGTATGATATTCATTAGTGATGGTGTTGTCTGTACTTGTTTTTAAACACTAATCATTTCATATTTTATTCAAATAGAATTTTTCTGCCTACCAATAATGCTATCAAGTATAATTAACAAACCAGAGGAACTCTAAAGATTACTTATTGTTGCTGTCCATTGTATTGAGACAAAATAATGTAAACCAAGAAAAAGACTATAAACATTACTCCAATGAGTGAATGAATTAATTAATATTTCTGTAGGTATCAGAAACACATTTATGTCTTGGTTTCTTAAGATGCTCAGCATTAATTCTGTGCATAGACGTCATATGTTTTTGTATACTCTTTCTAAATAATATATAGGCTACTATGAATAAGTTTTAATCATAGATATTCTAGATATTTTGGATACAGCTGAGATCTTATGTTCTTTCAAAGTCATCTGTGAGAATCGTGCTTACCTTTCTGTCCTAAAGCTCAATGATGGATATTTTGAGCACAGCTGTTTATGAAATTCTTTCCTAGAAGATGAGTCTTTTGAAATAGAACCCAAGTAATTGCTTTATTTAGTTATGTGGTAAATATGTGTTCACCAATCTTATTTCCCTGTTGGATCAGTAAAAATGGATAAAATAGGTATTTGTGACAGTTCAGATGGCAAAATTTCCATAGATTCATTTTCTGTTTTTGAGCTTCTGGTTTCAAGCAATTGAACAACCTTATAATACATTTCACTGTTGTGACGGATCTTCATTTCTGTCAGAACTTTTCCTCTACATTTCTTTCCTATGGGTAAATTTATTATGTGAAGTTTGAATATACACTGAATATTTAGAGGCCGGGAATTGCTAATTTTGCTTTGTCACAGCCAGTTTAATTTATTGCAAAAATGCTGGTAATTTAAAAATGCAGTGAAATATAATTTCACAAATTACTTCAGTAACTTCTTATCTTAAAGTATATTAATGTTTGACTAGTCTGTGAAATAAACTAGTGACTGTGTATGAGCTAGTGGTTACTGAAGAGTCATATAGAGAGAGCCACATCATTTACTGGTATGATGTATGTGTCAATCTTTATATGCATATGTATATTTATATGTATATGTGCATATGTATTTTGGCTTTAGAGCGTCAGCAGGACTATGGAGACATAGAGGGATCAGTAAGCCAGGAGAGGCCATCAAACAATATTCTGTGATGTAAAGTCATTAGGTTACACAGTTCAGTCTCTGTTGCAGCTTGAAACAGAAACAGAATAATTGGAGTGAACATTCAGGAAAAGAATGAATGTGTGCGTGGGTGCATGTGTGTGTGCATTTATTTATATATTTGTATTTATATAGAATATATATTTTAATTGTAGATTTTCAAATTAAGTGAGTTGAGAATTAGTTGCTTTTGTGTTCAGAATATAACAGATTTCATGACTTTGAAATGCCTCAGATCTCTAAATATTTATGACCATCTGGATGGATACCTCTGAATGGTGAGAAGTCAAAAGCAAAGTAAGATAATGAAAACATCCCTCTTCCTCCACTACATAATTGAAAAGCAGAGAGTACATTTAAGATGCAAGTGCGTATTCTTATGCAAAATGTCCTTACAATAATTTTAGCACGCCTACCAGAAATGTATTAATCTAGAGTTCTGTACACTATAAAATAAAGTTACTATAATTCATTTTTTTAAATTTTAATTCCAGTATAGTTAACAGTGTTGTATTAGTTCAGGTGTTCAATCTAGTGATTCAGTACTTCCATACAACCCCCTTTATCCCCATGACCTATTTCATCCATTTCCCACCCACCTCCCCTCTGATAACCATCAGTTTGTTCTCTGGAGTTAAGAGTCTGGGTTTTTGTTTTGTTTTGTTGTTGTTGTTGTTGTTGTTGTTGTTTTGTTAATGAACTCAGTTTTATGATATCAGATCCCTGATTAGCTCTGTTTAGGCTTCTCAGGTACAACATAAGTAGGTTCCAAATTAAATAGACTACATTCCAATAGTTTCTAAATTCTCGAGGCAAATGAAAATGAAATGTCGATTTCACTGTGTTGTCAATTAATAGTGTTGTTTAAAGGTAAAAAAATTAATTATTCTAGGAAAAATATAGAGACTCTGGAAAAACAGTTCTTTAAAGATGCACTGGTGGGGTGTGGGGCGCCTGGGTGGCTCAGTTAGTTAAGCCTCTGCCTTCAGCCCAGGTCATCATCCCAGGGTCCTGGTATCAAGCCGTGCATTGGGCTCCCTCCTCGACAGGAAGTCTGCTTCTCCCTCTCCCTCTGCCTCTTCCCACTTTCCTACTGTCACTTGTGCTCTCTCTCTTTCTCAAATAAATCAATAAAATCTTAAAAAATTAAAAATATTTTTTTAAAAAAGATGAACAGTTTTATGATTTCTACTTTCAAGTAAAATGAGGTTTACAATGCCACAGATACACAAACTTTCAACCTCATTTATATTTTACAGCATTTAGATGTTTTACCCAAGGTGAACAATATGAAGCTGAACAATATGACACTATGGGTTTCACACACTTGGAAGATATCTCTGACTTTTCCCACTGAGCCCTTGATTTCTACTCAAAATTGTGTTAAAAAAAAAAATACTGTTCCCCAAAAGAAGAAAATTGTGCTCAAGGCTGTTCCAGCCAATTGAAAAGAGCAGACTCTGAACTTGGAACCTTTCACCCCATATCTAATCAAATATAATTGGTGCACAAAAGCACAAGTTAAACTGATTCTTAAAATAGTTACTGTCACTGAACCCAAGCAATGAATGACCCAATCCAAGTCAGGCCAAAGTATTCTGCTCATTTTATTTAGTATGATTTTAGTAAGGAAGTATGGGTTTAAAAATATTTTTCTGTAGGCTGACAAACTTGTGATAAATAATTTTAAGCCTTATCATAAAAGTAATACTTGTTTTCCATTTATTCATATCTATATGCAATGTAAAATGACACATTAAATATCAAGTATACACATTTTCAATAACTATTTATGGTAATGTTCTTAATTTTATGACTGAATGCATGCAATTTTTTCTTGATATCAACATTGTATAGTTTACTTGATAACTTAAATTTCAGACAGTAGTTAGGAAAGACAATTGGTATTGAGAAAAATTTTGGTCAGAGAAAATTTTCATGATTGTAGTTAACATTTTCCACATGTTATGGAGTAGAATTAGCTTGACAGTTACTATTTATTTATTTTTAATTTTTAATTATTTTATTTATTTGAAAGACAGAGATCACAAGTAGGCAGAGAGGCAGGCAGAGAGAGAGAGAGGAGGAAGCAGGCTCTCTGCTCAGCAGATTCGGGGCTCGATCCCAGGACCCTGAGATTATCATGACCTGAGCCGAAGGCAGAGGCTTTAACCCACTGAGCCACCCAGGCGCCCCAACAGTTACTATTTAATAAATATTATAAACCTAGGCTTTTCTTTTCTTTTGTAACTGGAGGCAGTTGTTAGAACGAAACTGACCAAATAATTTGTAACCGTATTTTATCAATTAAGCAAAGTTGATGTATCCTGGCTTAGCCAAAGATTTTAACTTCCCTGCTTCCCAGCAAAATTAAAAGAAAGATTTAATTTAAAAAAGCTTAATGTACTTATTTTAAATACTTTTTCTGAGCCTAAATTCTGAAAAGAAAGATATGTTGATTTGCTTAGATTCTCTTTAGAAGTGAGGGGGAATGTTATTTAAATCTAAAACTTACACATAGTTTGCAAATGGACAAGACTGAACTTGAGGGTGTAGGTCTAGCTTACATAGTGTCTAGCTTATATAGTTCAAAATAGGAGTGAGATCTCACACATAGATGCTTCTATGTCAAAGATTCTGTCAGGAAGCCTGGAAGTGGCTATAAACTCTAATGTGTCAAATACTTAGATGAGTTTCAGTTACCAAGCGCTGAAAGGGGAAAAAATGCACATACCTCAAAACTTGTTTTCCTTTTTCTAAACAGAAGACTAGGATCGAAGTACAAGACCAAGGAATACTCATTTTAGGGCAGAGTCTCTTGGGATATATTAAAAATAGACTTTGTGTTACTCCTTTTATGACCAGGGAGGAAACATCCTGAGAACATATAATTTCATTATTATGATTAATATAATATTTGATTCCACTTGTGTAGCTGCACTTGGTTTTATTTGTCAAACATAACTTTCTTGTGATTATGAAGTAGGTCAACCATTCCATCATGTGTAAAATGGAAAGCTGATTTGTTGCTTAGACTTAAGTACTATGCAGAAGAACAGTTCTGACCACTTCAATACAGACTAAACATTACATAATCAGCTAGCTTTCTTTAACTCGCTTGAGTTTTTGAGAAAACTTTGGGCACATGGAATACATTTCTTTTGTACATTTATTTTAAGGTAATTATAGATTCTCAGAAAGTTGTAATAAGTACAGGGAGGTCCAGTTCACTTTTCACTTCTCTTCGGCCATTACTATCCTGCATAGATGCATTATACCATGACATTTACATTTGTACAATCTGCAGAACAGATTCAGATTCTATAAAATATGTACCCATGTGTGTATGTATGTGTGTATAGTCCTATGCTATATGTAACAACAACAATCAAAATGCAAAATTGCTCTATCACCCAGATTCCCTAGTGCTACCGTCCATATGCAAACCCATTCAAGTGGTAACCATTAATGTGTTTCTGTCTCTAGAATTACTTTGTTTTAAACATGTTTTATAATTCCCTGGAGGTCTATCCAAGTTTTTGCATGTGTTAATGTTTTCATTCCTTTTGATTGCTGAGTAGTTTCCTTGGCATGGATAACTCACAGTTTGTTTACTATTCACCCATCAAAGGACGTTTTGAGTTGTTTCCCTTTTTGATTATCATAAACTTGCAATGAACATTTATGTAGAGATTTTTGTATGAACAAAAGATTCGTTGTTCAAGGATAAATGCCTATGAGTACAATTGCTCCTTCAAATGGTAAATGTATTTTCCATCACATTTAAAAAGATGTAAAAATAAACTGCCAATCTATTTTCAAGAGTGGTTGTACCATTTTACATTCACACCAGCAGTTCATGAGTGATCACTTTCTCTGCATTCTTGTCAGCATATTTTGTTTCAGGCATTCTAACAGCTGTTAGTGATATTGGGCTGTGGCTTTAATTCACATTTCCTTCATGGCTAATGATGTTGAACATCTTTTCAAGTGCTTATATGTTATCTGTATTTCTTATCTAAAGAGTTTTTCAATGAAATGTCTGTTCATTTCTTTTGCCCATTTTCTAATTGGATTGCTTTTTTGTTTACCGTTGAGATTTGAGAGTTCTTTATGTATTTTAGATACAAGCCCTTTGTTAGATTTGTGGTTTGCAAATATTTTCCCGCAGTTGTATTTTGTCTTTCTAGACTACTAAAAAAAACTGTCAAAGAGCAATGATTTTTAAATTCCATGAGGTCAAACTTATCAAATTTTTTTCTGTTATTGATTGTGCTTTTGGTGTTAAGTTAAAGAACTCTTTATAAATATATATATCTCTCTCTATATATATATGCATAGATATAAGATATATAAGACATATGCATTTATATGTTATATGTTATATAGAACAATATAGGATATATATACATATGTAAATCTCCCAAAGATTTTTTTCAAAAATTTTTCTATAAGTTTATGGTCTTATATGTAGATTTAAGCCTTTGATTCATTGTAAGTTTTATTTTTATAAAGGTATGAATTTTAAGCCATTTTCAGTATGTATATTTTAATTTCTTTTCTCCCCTTATTGGTCTGGCTAGAACATCCAGCAGAATGATGAATAAAAGTTGTGAGAGCAAACACTCTTGCCCTGTTCTTGACCTCAGGGTAAAAGCATTCACTCTTAGAACATCAAATATATTAATTGTAGATTTTTGTTGTACTTTAGCTGTTAGAGAAAGTATCTTCTAATCATAGATTTCTAGATATTTTATAATAAATGGGTTTTGGACTTTATCAAGTGCTTTTTTCTGACATGATCACAATTTTTTCTATATCCTGTTAACCTGGTGGTTATTATGTTTGATTTTTGATTATTTAACCAGTCTTGCATGTCTTGAATAAGTCCCATTTGATTATTGTATGTAATTTTTTCATGTTTTGCCAGATAAAATTCTTTAGTATTTTGGTATAGATTTTTACATCTCAATTCATGAGAGACATTATTCTGTAATTTTCTTGTTCTATACTGTGTCTGGTTTTGGTGTCAGGACTACCAGCCTTAGGTTGGGGAGTGTATCTCACCTTCTATTTTCTGGAAGAGATTTTATAAAATTGCTGTGAATTCTTCTTTAAATGTTTGGTAGATATCCTAGTGTAACCATTATGACTTGAGGATTTATTTTATGGGAGCAATTTAATTACTTAATTTCTTTACTGGTGATTGGCTTATTAGCTGTTGCATCTGGGTCCAGTCAGGCTCTTTCTTCCCACCATTTTTGACATATATTGTCATAAGTATTGTTTTCACATACATTGAGCACCACATCTGATGGGGGAATTATTTTGATTCAGCAAAGAAATATGGTTTAAAAAACTCATGAGAAGAAAGATAGTATATTGTATATTGTCCTTTTTTTACCCATTACATTTTTTTCTTTTTTTCCATTAATGTTTTATTTTGATTTACCTTGATTCCTTTAGCTGTGATTAAAGGAGAGTCCCACTGATGACAGAAATGAGTTAACTTCTCTGAAAATGTGTTTCCCTCCCATTCTGGAAGGAGATTCACTGAATAATGATTGAATGCCTGGTTGACATTGCTTTTAGTACTTGAAAAATGCTGTTCTACTTTCTTCAGTCCTCTATGTTTTCAGATGAGACAATTGCTATCATTCAAATTGGTATTATCCATAGGAAATGAGTCATTTTTCTTTGGTTGCTTTTAAGACTCTTTCCTTTCACATTGTTTTTTAGTTGTTTAATTCTCGTATCTTGGTATGGATTTCTTTGGGTTTATTCTCTGTGGTATTCACTCAGTTTCTTGAATCTGTAGGTTTTATGTATTACATATTTGGGGGGTTCTCAGCATAATGGATATGAGTAATTTTCATTTCCACACTCTGTCTTTTGCAACTACAATGGCATCAATATACAGATTGATGTATGCATGATAATATGACATCTTTTCATATTTTCCCACAGATTCCTAAGACTCTGCTGTTTTTTAGTCCATTTTCCCTGTTGATAGGTTGCAGTAAATTATTTTAACCTGTCCCAGAGTTCACTGATTCTGTCTTCTGCCATTTCCCTCTACGATTGCTCCCATCCAGATTGTGTTGTTGTTGTTGTTCTTCTTGTGCTTTTCAGTTCTATATTTCCCACTTGATGCTTTTTTATAACTGTTATTTACCTGCTGAAATTTTCTACCATTTCATTTGTTTCAAGATTCATAATTAATTATTGAAACACTTTTATAATCACTGCTTTAAAATTCTTACCAGATAATTCCAAGATCAGATTCATTTTGATACTGGTATTAGTTGATTGTCTTTTTCTCACCAAATCATGAATGTTTTCATTGTTAATATGGTAAAAGAATAGGGATTTTATCTTGGACCTTTGGTTATAGTTAGGAAACTCAATCCTGTTTAAATCGACTATGTTACCAGTTGCCATTTTAGTGTTTTATATATGTTCTGACCATCCTTTGTAGACTGTGGTTTCAATGTAATCTTCAGGTCCCTTGTAATGTTTTCTTATCTGGTTTATTTTCCCCCCCGGGGCTTCTGGGTTTCTGGCCTGGTCTCCGATGGTGCTGCCTGCGGGATCACATAGTGTTTTCCTGTGCCACCTTCTCCAAGTAGGGAAAAGCGGTCTCTTTCACTGGTGGAGAGCTGACGGGTGCTGGACCTGGGTCTCCACATGCCAGTAAGTAGAGGTTCAGAGATGCCAGCGTCTGCTGGCAATGTGAAAGAATCTGCCCCACTACACTACCTGCTCCCTTGATGTTTGCTTGACTTCTCCTTTCCAAGTGATTTGGACAGAGAGGCAAGTTCTTCTTGTTTCTTATTGATGCTTCTAGGTTGTAGGCTTCTCTGGAGGGCAAACTAAGATTAAGGGTAAATGGAAAAAAAGAAAAAAGCACTAGGTAATTCACTATCGTGCCATTTCTTGAATCCTAGAGTCCCTACCCAGGCACAGGATGACTTTCTTACTTTTAGGTCCTTTTATAGTTGCCTTTGGATTATTTCCAGAGTCTTTAGTTATATTTAGAAGAGGGGAGAGTGATGAGTAAATCTACACCATCTAATATGGGCATGTATCCTAAATATTGAGGAAATAAATGTAGCATGAGTGTATCTAGATCTCTACCAGCTTATTATATAGTAGTTAATTGGGTGATTATTTGTTTTTGTTTTTTTGAGTATTTTATTTTTAAAAAAGATAGTAAGTGAAATGGGCAGAGGATAAATGTCAACTCTAAAAGCAGGTACCATAGTACAGTGCATTCTCTAGTTATAGGCAGTGTTGAAAGGGGAGGGGATTCATATATTTCTATCTTCTAAACAAGTCAAAAGCAGTTGCTGCTGAAAACAAAATCTTAATATTAGGTAGGAGCTGTGTATCTTTAATACGTATAGACCATAAGGAGTAGAATTTTCTAAGTTTTATACTTTGTTTATTAAGTACAGTTATTTTTTTCTCTAATCCTAAATTAAGGTTGAATAGGTGGACTTTGTTCTTTTTTTTTTTCTGTTTCTGGTCAAATATCATTATATTAATAGATGTAGGGCACTTAGATATTAAAATGAAAACAAAATAAAGCTTGATTACTTTGGAAATTCCATTACTCATTAGAAGATTGAATGTTAGACCAGAACAATCATTTGGACAATCATCTATTTTCTATTAAAATAGAAAAGGAGGGTTCCTGGGTGGCTCAGTCGTTAAGCATCTACCTTCGGCTCAGGTCATGATCCCAGGGTCCTGGAATTGAGCCCCGCATCAGGCTCTCTGCTCAGTGGGAAGCCTGCTTCTTCCTCTCTGTCTCTCCCTGCTTGTGTTCCCTCTCTCACTGTCTCTCTCTCCCTGTCAAATAAATAAAGTGTTTAGGAAAAAAAAATTCTAATTTGTAAAATAGTCTGTTGAACCTACCCACTTCACTGTTATAAAAAAATAAATAAATAAAAAATAAAATAGAAAAGGAAGAGGGAAAAGATGACAAGCAGTGCTTTCATCCCCAGCTCAACTCATATAGATCTTTAAATTGTAAGTGAAATGTTTTGTTTTATTGGCTGAATTAGTTAACCTCGTTTTTGTGATAGTGGTAGTTAAAATGTTTGAAATCAGAACAAGTATGTATAACAACTGATTTTTAGTAGTAAAAAATAACTATTAAAAACAAAACAACTTCCCAAATCTCATTCTTATAGAATTTTTTTCTTTAGAAGTTAATGTCTAATAAGTTTTCCACAAATAGCACAGCAATGGGTATATTTTTCTTTATGGGAAAGTAAATATGTATTCTGATAGGTCTTTTTTGTATTTAATATTTTATTACAAATGGAACATTGTGATGGTCTAAGGGATAAGGGATCAGGAAAATAAATGGTTTTAAAGGTATTCACTGGGGAATAAAAAGTATTCACTGGAAACTTTAGATTCTGATTCTCAAGGATTCATAGGATATTATACATTTTCTTACGTTTATATGAACGGAAAAGGGTTAACTTGTTTGTTTTTATTTTCTCTAAAGTTGAATCATAAAATATAAGGCAGATAATGGATTAGAGGATCAGAGGGCTGTTACTCAAATACGACATTTAAATCACATCTCAGTTTATGGCTTGGAATGGCTTTTATATCTTGACAAGATTGGTTATTTACTATCTGAATTCTACCTCAGGATTCATATGTTTGGATTCATTCTATATCTCCTTGAAATATTACGTTTAACTTCATGTTTCCTTCCAATTCACTTTGAGAACTGAATTACTTAGATTGATACGGTATAGTGGAATGAAATGGCGTTTGGATTCAAGAGACTGCATATGAATTCAAACATCACCATAAAGCAACTGTATAGGCTTGTCAAAGGTTTTAACTATTCTTGGTCTTGCATTCCTTACTGGAAAACAAATATTATAAACATTTCTGTTTTGTGTACCTCATGGTCTTGTGAAGATCATGATTCAAGATGAGATGAGATGATGTAAACATAATTCTATAAATTATTATATCATTATTGTTTCTAAAATTATCTCTTTACATCAAACTTAGTTAGCTAAAAATAATCTTAAGGAGATATCATGCTATCACCTAGCAGACAATATGTCATAAGGCAGATTTTCCATTTGTGATGGAATGTGATGTGTGTATGTGATGTTCACTCAGTCCCATCTCCAAATCCTGAATTTGGTGTGGGCTAGTCATCAGTCCCTATCAGGAGGTAAAGTCTTGTCCAACTGCTGCTTTGACTGCTTGTTCCTGAGATTCAGGGCAATTCTTGACATCGACTGTATGCTGGAAGTTTACCTCATGTTTCTGCCTTCACCTCTGTTTTCTGCTCAAACTTGGCTCTGGCTTTTGACCTGATGTCAAACTAAAGTCATATCCCTTACTCTGTCTCAGCCAGGCTCAAAGGGGGTAGATAAAGAAGGGTGATGTCTGCCAGCCTCGTGGAATCCGTTTGGAAGGATTCAGCCTGTAAGTTGACTTGTTTCAGGAGAATGTTAGTAAAATGGCAGATTGAAAGCCAGAAGTCAAGGATCAAAATTATCTTCTAGAGTTTTAGAATGGACATATTTTCTGTGGCAGATTTGACTCTTTGTGGAAATATAGCTCCCTTGATAAGTGAAAATATTTTATTTGTACATATATCTGGGTCCAGACAGTCTTCTCAATGGCAGAGTTCTGTATTCATCTGTTAGTGATTCAGTGGCAGAAGTATATTTTACTTAATTTCAAAGGCCAGGGCTTTAAGAAGTCTGAGGATGATTTAAGTAACACCAGGTAAAGATGAGAATCTGTTGAAATGAAATCATATCTGACTCGATTTAGGGGAAATAGTCTCAATGACGTTCTCACATTCTTTTTTAAAAAAGGGGTCTGTACACTCCTGAAATTTCAGTAATGCTAGGACATGCATAGGACCTTTGCCTGTGGAACCGGTCTAAATGATCTTGATTCCTGGGTTAATATACTCTTTGATGCTGAGCAATTATTTAACTGTCTTATATGTCTTATTTACATTTGAAATCCATTTTCTTGATTGTGTCTTCATGGCTTGACCTAAACACAACTGTCATCTCCAGGCTTACATGAAGCTCTAGGAGTTGAAAGGAAAACAATGCAGTATGATGAATGAGCATGATTGGGAAGACAAGCCATTTATATCAGTCACGGTTTCTCATCTAGCTAGAAATACATTCTTAGGGAGATATGTCAGTGAAGCATCCTCTTTCTTCTCTTGCAAAACAAAGGAAAAAATAGGATGGTTGATACAGTCTTAATTGTAATTAGGGGACAGGTCAAGAACGTTTAGGTCATGGACAGTGAAGTCAGACCACCTGAATGCAACCCGGTCTCAAGCAAATGTTTATTCTATGACTTCTGCCAAGTTATTTGCTCTCTCCAAACTTTTTTTTTTACATTCACTTTTTTATTAAGGTGATGATAAATTGAAAATATATTGAATCCTATAATAGACATTGGAAATATAGAAGTAAGATAAGAAAAAATGTAGCTCTTGTATTCTGGGAATTGAATTCTACTTGAGGAAAAATAAGCAAACAAACAGTACAAATTCATGAAACAACTTTGTTCTTATTGTTAACAAATGCTGTGAAGGAAATAAACAGACTTTTGGAGAAAAAGGACTGGGGGAAGAGTCCCATCTATGCAGCATAGTTGGAGAACCTCTCTCTGAGGCAATGCTATGAAGAATACTATGAAAAGTGAAAAGGAACTAGGGAAAGAATTCTCTGGATCCAGAGGCCAATAAGTACAAATGTCAGTATGGGGTCTGGATGGGTTAGAGCAAGCGGGGGTGGGGGGGAGCTTGCATGGGTAAAGCTCAACTAACAAAAGATTTGGGGATACATTTGGAGATTTATATAGGGATTAATTTATGCAGAGGAATGAAAACCAAATAATGAGTTAGAAGCTTTTCTAAGTACAGGTGCAAAAGGGTTTTGACACTATCTGATACACATATTAAAAACAGTGGTCCAGTTGATGTGCTAGAGAATGGGTAGGGAGGAGAAGCATCCGAAGATTAAAGATCTGTAGTTAGGAGAATTGTGCAGTGACTTAAGACACAATTCTGGTGTAGGCTAGAAGGATGGCAGAGGACCAGAGACATAAGTCAGCTATATTTTCACAATATTTTAAACATATATAATTCAGTGAGAATATATTTATATATTATTATTACTACCAATGCTCCATGTTTAGTGTTGATTGGCTATTGTATAAACAGGAGGTTTTATCTTCAAAAAGTTAAATACAATAATATCCATCTATTATGGTGATTACTTTCTTCTTTTTCTTTTTTTTCCTCTATTTTTGTGTAGTATTGGGTTGTTAAAGTCTCTTTATAAATAAGAAAGTGTCAGGTTGCTAAAGTTGCAAACATTGGTAACTTTCAGCATTTTTTGAACAATCAGCCAACACCTGTCTAAGGTATAGGAGCCATGGCTTTTTCCTGTGCAATGGGAGTAAATAATATGAATAGAAGAAAGCATTACTAAAACTAATAAATCTAAATAAATCTTAATTTTTATTTACTCTCTCCTAAAATTACAATATAAGAAGTTGAAGTGAAATAAAAGTGCCCTCTAACTAGATGGCATTTTTTTTTCAGTCCACACAATAATGGAAACGTTATGCTATTGAAAGCTTTTTTCCAGGTCCTTAATTTAATAATTCAAAATGATCACTAATTATATACCATCCCATAGGTTGAGATGAAACCTTTGGTATCCAGTATATAAATTGCATTCCAACCCAAGGGTGGAAGAAGATATTTTAGGTCTAATCACTCTCTAAGAGACAAAATACTTTTCTGCCATTATGTTTTAATTAATAATTAGCATACACACAGATATAAATATAATTAGGACAGAAAATTATCTCAAAAAAGTCAGTAAATAAAGGAATTGGATAGTTTTTTGTCAATGATGCAGTGGTAAAATAAACTGTGAAGGTAAATAAAGCTGGATTATAATCTGAGAACATGGAAATATTTATACAAATTAAATTACTAAGAATATAATAAAATGCTAGACAGGCTTCATTATTTACCTATGATTTTAAGAATGGTAATATTTCATTACTGAATTTCATAAATAACAGAGATCTTTACTTCATGAATTATATTTAAAATGCCACTGAATTAAAAATAACCATAATAATAAACCTTGATATTTAGTACCGGTAGACCTACAGTAGGGAAGAGGAAAAAATTAACTTGGATTGTTGTTGAAGAGCTCATTTTAAATGAATTTTACTGGAAAATATTTTTATCTCTTTATGGAAAGAAAAAAATGGTTCAATTATGAAAAGCCAGTTACTAAATGAATTACTTTTTCCTGAAATTATTATTAAAATCTATTGCTTTTCTTGGTATTATAAGAAGTAGCATTCCACTAATCTTAACTCCAACTTCAAAAAAATTATAAAGACATATTCAAAATGTGTTTAAGTACATTAAAATTTACATTAAATTGGTCTTTTAAAAAAATGAAAACATGTCTTTGCATAGAGTATCTTCATAAATTCTGAAGACATAAACTAGTCAAGGATATCATTTACTTATTTATTCATTCATTCATTCACTTATTTATTTTTATTAATTTTTATTTAGTTATATTTTTCTTGAAGTTTTATATGTGTATTTCTGTGTATGTGTGAGTATGTGTGTCTCTCTACACATGTGTATTTCGTTTTTATGTTTATGGTCCTGACTTGCTATATAAAATATGTAACCCAAATAATTGAAAAAACATTATTGTAATCTACATTTATATTCTACCTGTGTCGCTCAAGTTCTCCCTCCACTACTGGCATTCATTTAACCCTATTTGGCCATTGTGCCTCACCACATCAGTTCTGAAGTTAAATCATAGCTTTACTACCCCACTTAACACTTCCGTGCTGATTTCTTGCTGAGAATATCAGTCTCTATTACTTGAGTAGTGCTGAAGAGAGATTATTATACAAAGTGTATTATTATACAAAATGAAAACTACTGCCTAACCATATGAATGAATGATAAGTATCCAGAACTGGCACTTTTCCATAATCACAATTATATTGTTATAATAGATCTTTCCTACTTTCATTCTCAAATTTCTGTCTGGCAATAGTATAACCATAGAAATTTAGAATCTTGATAGATATTGATATTTTTAAACATCTATGATGTTTAAAATAAATAGATAATCAAAAGTGATTAATACTTTATTTTTCAAAGATTATTTTATTTATATTAATATAAGTATGTATAATAACTTGAAAATAGCATACCTAGTCATGCTGATACTTACAGAGGTTTATTATCCATGAAAAGTATATTTGAAATTAAATCACAATATCACAATCTATATACACATATTACTACATCTGTATTCATTCGTGATCCATTTTAACTGAAATATTTGACACCTTCTATATTTTATTTCTAAATCTTTTCCTAAAAAAAAGAATTTTGTATTCACATGCTAAATAAATAGAGCTAGCTCTAGTACTATTTTATTTAAAATTTCAAGGGATATCTTAAGAATCACGGTTTTCCCAAAAATGTAAACATTTATATTATTCCAGACCATCAAGTTTTTGGTTTATTTTTTTTTCTTTTCTTTTTTCTTTTTTTTTTTTTAAGATATCCAAGGGGCACCTGGGTGGCTCAGTTGGTTAAGCATTTGTGTTTGGCTCAAGTTATGATCCCAGGATCCTTGAATTGAGCCCTGCATTTGGCTTCCTACTCAGTTGGGAGCCTGCTTCTCCCTCTCTCCACTGTTAACACACTCTGTCTCTCTTTCAAATAAATAAAAAAATCTTAAAAAAAATAATGATATCCAAGAAACAAAATTGTAGCATATGTGCAGTGTCCATTAATTTCATTATTTTGAAAGTGTCAGAGTAGCTATTCGATCCCTCTTTTTACAGAAGTATAGAGCCCAGTGTTTTTAATCATTTTTGTATCACTTTCAAATTTTTAAATATGCGGTATACAGTGTTTTCAAAACAAGATTCAGAACAATTTAGGTTAAAGACTTTTCGTTAAACATTCCCATATTTTTCTTAAACATTTTGTACAAATTTTTAGCCAGGAAAACAAATATAATTTTTAATTAATTTTTTAAAAATAAAATTAAAAAAACAAAAAAATAAAATAAAATAAATAAAATGATGCCTTTTAACTTATTTGTACATTATTACTTGTTGAAAAACATAACTGAGACCAAAAAGGATATGTCACTCTTTTTATGCCTAAGAAGAAATGCTTAAAACTAGCAAGGCAACAAATGTCTGAACAAAACAAAACAAAAAAAACACTTAACACTACATTTGATTCAACTGCCTTGATATGGAGAACTAAAGCAACTCTTGGGGATTCTTAGTATAATAGAATAAGAACTGAAAATGTCATAGTGTTAGCATAGTATGTGGCATCACATTAAATTCATATGGATTGTCTAACATGAATCTGTGTCACCATTATCATATAGTACATCTTATATGTGATCTACAGAACCTGGAAAATAATCACCACTTCAATTATAACATTTAGAACAATCATCCTAACAAAAGGCGACCAATCAGGAGAAAACACACACACACACACACACACACACACACACACACCCCAGTAGAAACATGCATGGGGGAGCCATTCAGAAAAGAAACAGAGTGGGGGAAAGAGATCCTTATTGTTCCTAAATTCTAGTTCAGTGTTCATGAATGACAAATACATTAAGATTCTTCCTTTTTTTTTTTTTGGTAAAAAAAAAAAATGTTCTCAAGTAATTAAAATTACCTGGCCTGATTAAGGATGCCCATAGAAAATACAGTGAAGCATATTAAAACAGGCCATCTAAAGCCTATTATTAATACTCACCTTTCCAGTTTAGAACAAGTAAATGAAACATTGCTCTCAAAATGCAGTAAGCTAGTCATTAACAAGTGTATTGCCAGTGGTGTGTGTGAGCCCTTAAGAAACTTTGGAAGCTCCAGTTTCAAAGCATTGTGATCTGAGAATATGCAGGGAATAATCTCAATCTTTTGGTATCGGCTGAGTCCTGATTTGTGACCCAGTATGTGGTCTATTCTGGAGAAGGTTCCATGTGCACTTGAGAAGAATGAGTATTCTGTTGTTTTAGGGTGGGATGTTCTGTATATATCTATGAGGTCCATTTGGTCCAATGTGTCATTCAATGGTTTTGTTTCTTTGATTTTCTGCATGGATGATCTGTCTATTACTGAGAGAGGTGTGTTAAGATTTCCTACTATCAATGTATTCATATCAATAAGACTCTTTATCTTGATTAATAGTTTTCTTATGTAATTGGCTGCTCCCATATTGGGGGCATAGATATTTACAATTGTTAGATCATCTTGGTGGATAGACCCTTTAAGAATGATGTAGTGTCCTTCTGTATCTCTGACTACAGTCTTTAGTTTAAAATCTAATTTATCTGATATGAGAATCGCTACCCCGGCCTTCTTTTG
>PISX010023225.1:0-30174 GCA_004024625.1 Mellivora capensis
TTTTTTTTTTATGAAAGGTATTGTTAAGATAAACTAGTTAAGAAATGTTAAAAGAGGAAAGGGTAAAACTTAAAAAAAATTCAGCAGAAGAAAAAAAATAAAATTAAAAAAATCATGGGGAGAAAGCCATGAATTCCATGCTTTTCTTTCTCCTCCTCTGGAATTCCCCTGTTCTCCTTAGTAAGTGAACTTGGTCTTGGCTGGATTTCTTATTCATCTCCTGGGGGAGGGGCCTGTTGTAGTGATTCTCAAGTGTCTTTGCCTGAGGCAGAATTGTACCGCCCTTACCAGAGACTGGGCTAAGTAATCCTCTCGGGTTCGCTTTCGGGAGCTTTTGTTCCCTGAACGCTTTCCGTAGAGTTCCGGAGGACGGGAATGAAAATGGCGGACTCCTAATCCCCGGTCCAGAGGAACTGAGAGCTCGGGGCCCTGCTCCTAAGTGCGCCTTCAGAGAAAAGCGCTCAATCACTCCTATCTCCCTGGCCTCCGGCTGCGCTCTGAGTTCACCCAGGCTGTGACCGGTTCAAAATAACCCCGAGTTGAGAGCTCACTCCTCGGCTCTGTCTCTGTAGCCGGCTTCCCCATTCTAATACTTGGGAGCTGTTCGACACTCAGACACCCCCGGTCCTTCTGTGACCCCGCGGGACCTGGGGCCTCGCTGACCCCGTGTGGGCTTCACCCTGGTTTAGCTTCTGGAGCGATGTCCCTTCCTAGAGCAGACTTTTAAAAGTCCCAATTTAGTGCTCCATTGCTCCGCCGCTTGCCAGGAGCCGGCCTCTACCCCCGCGGTCTATCTTCCCGTCGCTTTAGATTCACTTCTCCACTGGTCCTACCTTTCAGAATGTGGTTGATTTTCTGTTTCTAGAATTGTTGCTGTTCTTCTCTTCGATCTGTTGGATTTGTAGGTGTTCGCAATGGTTTGATAAGCTATCTAGCTGATCTCCTGCTACCTGATGTAGTCTCAGCCTGCTACTTCTCCGCCATCTTGACTTCCCCCCCTCCTCAGTGGCCCTTTTGAAGCCCCTCTTGTCCTGACATGAATTGAGGGGAGATGTACCCTTCCTTCTGTCTTATGTGTGAGAAGGGATGCGTAACACAGCGCTCTCCCAAGAATTGTCCCTCAGAAACCCTGCATTTTCATTCTGTTATCCCTCTCCTTTTGAGCATGGGTTAGGGCTTTTTAGAATCACAAAGCAAGTGGTTCTGTGTTTCTCTGACAAAGGTGCATGTGGGCCTGGACTTCAAGCTGGGATTTTGACCACTGTCTTGGTACCTCAGTAACTGAAACTTCTGATTTAACAGACTTTAAAAAAAAAAGTGCTTTGTAAACTGTGAAGTACTATACAAATGTAGGCAATAAACTCCCTTTGCCTTGAAGAGGTATAGGGACACAATGCAATAGAATGAAGAATAAGATGTGGCTATAGTTCTTGAAGAAGCAAATATCTCCAAGAGATTTATATAGGTTAGGGTGATTTTGCATTGTCTCATTACTTAGTTAAGGTAGAATTGTTATTAATACACAGTGCTGCTCTTCTAACTAAATGTATAAATGGCCATAATCAAGACAGTAGGGGGCAAGCATTTGAAATGAAAGGTGAATCACCCACAGAGCCAGCATTTCTCTCCCTTTGTACTACGGTTTGTACAAATACAGTTTGTACTGCAGTTTGTACAAATATACACCATGTCCGTCCACACAATGATTATGATACTTTACAAAGATCCAGAAACTAAGCATCTTAAACTTCACTCAAAGAAATCCTTTCTTCACTCAACGGTTGGAGAAATTGTTTGAAGAGTAGAGAGCTATTGGGAAACTGCCCTCATCACTTGGAATCCACAAGTCCTCGTTCGTCCATTTAGCTATTTACTGGATGCCTGTTTTTCCCAGGCGCTTATGCTAGCCACTAGGTCTGTAGTGGTGAGTCAGCCCGGCAGAGCGTGCAATCTAATGGGGGAAACAGATACACACTTAACTGTACAGTGGTAAATTGTGCTAAGTGACAAGAATAATAATGATAGGACAGGAGAGGGCAAGGAACTCCTACCTTAGTTTGGAGTTCAGGTCTGGAGGCTTTCCTGGCAAAGGAAGCATGAAGGGTAGTTCCCACTATTTGTCCAAGCCTGCAATTCCCATGTATTCCTAATTAAAACTAGCAGTAGTCAGTAATTCTAAATGAAATACTGCATTTGATTAGAACGTGTGTTTTCCAAGGGTACTACTGAGGCCTGTTCTTCCATATGTTGCTTTCTGGATGTGTTTTATTCTTTTTCCAAGTAGAGCTTAGACTTTGTTTGAAAAGACTACTTTGGGAGACATCACTGTTTACTGGAATAGAAGTTTGTGTATAATATTTTCTCTAAGTGGTCAAGTCTGCCCTCTGAGAGCTTCATGTAATCAGAAATCTGAAGAGCGCTCCCAAAGGAGTTACTCTTTCATTTTCTGCTTTTTCATTGGCGTGGTTAATCCTTCTGTGTATTCCATGTCAAAGCAGGGATCCCAGGGAAGGGGAGGGGTCAGAAGGATGACTGAGAAAGCCTTTTTGGCTATGAATAGTTTACTAATAGGAGTATTTTCTCCAAAGCAAACCACTTGACATTTCCTTTAAGAAAGCAAAAAAGTGAATATAGTTAGGAGCATCTTGTGAACGCAGAACAATTTGGCTAGACTGAAATGTGATAAATTCAAAAAGGGCCTGTATTTTCACTGGGATGCTATGATGCTTGAAGTGTGGGCTACACCTACCCAACCTATCAGTTCTCAGTTTTATTTTATTTTATTTTTTAAATTAATTAATTAATTTTTAAAAAGATTTTATTTATTTATTTGACAGACAGAGATCACAAATAGGCAGAGAGACAGGCAAAGAGAGAGGAGGAAGCAGGCTCCCCGCTGAGCAGAGAGCCCGATGCGGGGCTCGATCCCAGGACCCTGAGATCATGACCTGAGCCGAAGGCAGAGGCTTTAACCCACTGAGCCACCCAGGTGCCCCTATTTTATTTTATTTTTTTTAAAGATTTTATGTATTTATTTGTCAGAGAGAGAGAAAGAGAGAGAGAGCCAGCTCTGGCAGACAGAGGCAGAGGGAGAAGCAGGCTCCCTGCCGAGCAAGGAGCCCGATGTGGGACTCGATCCCAGGACGCTGGGATCATGACCTGAGCTAAAGGCAGCTGCTTAACCAACTGAGCCACCCAGGCGTCCCAGTTCTCAGTTTTATTTTGGTAAGAACTATTTCCTGAATACTGCCCAATGTGGGAGAAGTAGCGCTGAGCAGTGCATTAAAAAGCTTGGTTTCTGACTTCTCTTTTGCCGCTGACTTTTGGCCATCCTTGGTGAGTCAGGTGGTGGTACCTACCTCAGTTTCCCTAGGTCCAAGAGGAGGGGAGCGGTTGTACCTGCCACACTGTCTCTCGGGTTTGTTGTGAGGATAAGTGAAGTAATCTTAAGATGTCGTGATCATAAAAACTTTCACATTTGATACATCCTTGTCATCACCATCTGTCTGATGTTGATGTTCATGACTGGTCTTAGCCGGTGATACCATTCTCCCCACGTTCATTTATCCTGAGGCCGAGATTTATGACCTCTCATCTGTGTACTTGGTTGGATGAAAGACATAGTTCTGACATGGCTGCTGCTCATACAGGTCTTCCTCATGCCGGCATATGTTCCAGAAGTATGTCTGCGGAAGCACAAGAGAACTGGGTTTGAAGCTCAGCCCCGTCATTTCATGCTAAATACCCTGGAGTGGGGGGTGGAGTTCCTTGGTCTGCACTTTAGTTGGTACAGATTATGAAAACGCTTAACACACTGCCTGGTGTCAGGCTTTTAATTAGTGCTAGTGCTCTTGCCCTTTAAAACAAACAGTATGGCTCCCAGGATTTGCAAAAACAGATTTTTAATTAAAAAAAATTTTTTTTACCTTGGTTTATTAGTCAGATAATTTCATTTTGATTTGTTAGGAAACTTATCAGTAAGGAAAATGACATGGCATAATGAATTTTTATAAGTAATCTAAACATAATTGTTGAGAACAAGAAATTAAATAAATATAAGTGAGAAGAAGTTTTTTTGGTACATTTAATAATTTTTGAAATCTTTTTGGTAACCTAAACATCTTAGTTTTGCTAAGTTAAATAATATATTTTAAAATTATGTTTATTTGTTTATTTTTTATTGAGAGAGTGAGAGAGCGTGAGCACAGAGGGGCAGAGGGAGATGGAGAGAGAGAACCCTAAGCAAACTTCACACCCAGTGCAGAGCCCATAGCGACTCGGGGCTCAATCTCATGACCCTGAGATCATGACCTGAGACAAAATCAAGAGTCGGATGCTTAACCCACTGAACCCACCAAGATGCCCCCAAAACAGATTTCTTAAAATGAAAGGATCGAGGAGGGGTTATGATAAACACAGACTCAGCTTCTTTTCACATTATGTTGCAGCTGAGAAAAATAAACACCTCTGCACTTGTTTTCTAATATTTTAGCATTGTACACCTTTTATTAATAATGGAACTGAGGATGGCTGTTTTTTAATAGAAATATTATAGGAAGCAATTTATTTTTATTTCATTACAATTTGGAATGTCACAACTTGAGTAAATTATCTTTTTTCACATGCATGCATGTTTATATATTTATTTGTAAATTATTTTTTATATGGGATTTATATCTTACTTTTTTTCAGAAAAGTTTTGAGATTGTTTACAAAATTAAGCCTGATAGAAAACAAAGCAATTAAAAATGTAATTGGAACAAGAATAAGATAAGCAGCTAGCTACCTTCAGGGGCCTGATGGTAAGCGACAAAAAGTCCCTCCTAGAGAAGAGGACAACAAGAGCTCACCCTGTTTTTTGTGTTTCTTGTCTGTGTACCAGGAGTTTTCATTGTCCTTCTTGGAGTGTGCCCCACCTTTCTCCCTGCCGGCATTTTCAGTATTTGTGGGAATGGGCGACATGGGAGCTCTGGATTGGTGGGAAATGAGCCAGAGTTGACCAAGAATTTGCAGTGCACACATAGAAAGTGTACATTTTTTTGTTGCCTTGACAATTTTTCTTGAATTGAGGGCCTCAAATATTGCATCTGCACGTGCGTTGTCTCTTGCCTGGGATGTAACCTAACTTTCTCTCTTTATCTGAAATGTTTCTGGGCTGGGAATGGTGGAACAAATGACTTCAGACAATCTGATTACAGAAAAAAAGGATTTTGATACATAGCTTTCTGTTTATGAATTTAAAATGACTGAATTCGTCCTTTATAGAAGTGCCTCTTGAGGAATGTGTTTAATGGAGGTTTACGCTATTATGGGTATTTCAACCTAATGGTGTAATTACCATATGTCATTAATCCTATTCCCACAGGGAATTTATCTTTTTTTTTTCCTTTCAAAGCTAGAGGGTAACAAGAGCAAATGTTTTCAACTTTAGCCATTATTCATTTTAAATGTAAGTTGACACATTGAGGATATGAAAAATAAGAAATCCAGATAATCAATTTGTTTAAAAGTGGAAACCATTAAACTATGTTAAAAAGAATGCCTCACAGCATCCTTCTCCTGTGCTGGGATTAATGTAAAACAACTTCTTGCTGCATCTTCTATATTTAGACTTTGGATTTTCTGTAGGTTGCTTCTGTGCCAGCTCTGCTCTTCCCCACCCCAAATACTTTTTTTGGTAGGTTTCCTGCTGTGACCAGTCAAAGGACTGGAAATGAGAGAAGGTTAACATTTAAAGCATACATTTAAGAGATTACACATTCAGTGTTCCTTTGCCCCCTTTTCGTTGGGAAAAGGAGGTGGGATGATCTTACTGCTTTTTTTTCCTTCTCTTCTTTTAACCCAAGATTATTTTATTACAAAAGTAACGTGTAAATTTGGTTTTAGAAATCTTAAAAAATACAAAAAACTTGAAGTAAAAAGAAAATCACTCGTAATTCCTCCACCCAGAGAGAATGGCTGTTGATAGTGAATCTTTGTAGTGAGGCACATCCTGATTTTACGGGTCTGTGAGTTCACACCATAGGGCACCTTGGAAAACTTTCTTTTCAATTAGCAGTATATTGTAAATCTTTTACGTTGTTAACACTTTTCTCACCTCTTTGTGTTTGATGGCTCTTTGGGGTTTATCATCTAAATGTATCTAAAAAGGGACAAACCGTATTTATCTGAAGCCAAGAGCCTTCAAGCCTTGAACCCCAGAGGTAAGTCCCAGTAGGTTTACGTCCCACACTGGTGAGGACCTGCGCACTGCGGGCTGCAGGCTGGCTGCTGGGTCGGCCCCCAGGACTTTGAGGAGGGTCTGGACTGTTCCATCCCTGTGTTCTCGTGCCTGCTACCTCGCTCCCTGGGTGGCTGAGAAAAGCCTGGGGAGAGGGTTTCTCAGCTATCATCACTTGAAGTGAATGAGATAATTGATATACAACTTTTTTTCTTGAAAGCCATGAGAACATGTACTCTACAGGGACTGTTCAACTCCTTTTAATTATAAATAATGACTCCTGTGAACTTTATATTGGCAATCATTTAATTCTGTCATCCTGCAGAATGTAGTTTAGATTCGAATCTAGTCATCTCATCTCTGCTCCGGTTCCATCTTTAAAGAACTGTGTCATTTGCAATGGCCAGGATGACCTTTCTGGTGGGGCGGAGGCTAAGGGAGGGACTGGCTGCATCCATTTGTACGGGTGTGTCAATGGCCTCTCTCTCATATTTGGTTCCATGTAGTCAAAAGAGTAGTGATCCATCAGTTCCACTTTGCCGGGGATAGACGAGCTGCAGTGCAGCAGAGACATTGGAAACTGTGAAGATCGCGTAGGCTGAGGCTGTGCTGGAGGAGTGGTATAGAAATAGCGGACGCTGCCAGGTCCTGGGGTCCGGAGCTGTGCACCTCAGGAACCCGAGAGGAGAGTGAGCCTCAGGAAGGAGTCCTAATTGCACCAAATCAAAGCTCATTGAGTCAGCCAGGTCATTAACTGCTTGATATTTAATTACGAGCTGGAAAATGTCATCAGGCCCTTGTACTAAATCAGCTCCTAAAGAATGCATGCTCCCTTTGAATGGTTCATGTTTTGTTGTACTGTAGAAAGATCAGAAAAACATTTTGACAATCTAGCAAAGCTGGAGGTCCAGCTGCCGTGTCCTCGGCTGCATTGCTCTGCCAGGCTGGCTCGGGCTCGCGAGGCCCTGCAGAAGAAATTCCAAGATTTGGCAATAACCTAAGACTCACCTAAGACTCAGATCTGAGGTGGATCCTTGATCTAGGCATTGTTTGTCTATTTCTCTCCTTTATTACAACTGTCTTGTGTGGGGAGTTGGGGGATAATTTTATTTATTTATTTTTAAAAGATTTTATTTATTTATTTGAGAGAGAGAGAGAGAGAGAGTGACAGAGAGAGTGAGCATATAAGCAGGAGGAACTGCAGAGGCAGAGGAAGGAGCAGACTCCCCTCTGAGCAGGGATACCAATGCGGGACTTGATCCTAGAACCCTGGGATCATGACCTGAGCGGAAGGCAGACTCTTAACACCTGAGCTACCCAGGTGCCCTTGGGGGAGAATTTTTAATTGAATTTCTTGACATTATTTTCATGGCCCAAGATTCATTCAGTCTTAGGTAGCAGTCTAACGACACACAAAGAAGTTTTGCAGTATCTTCGCTAAACAGCTGTAAATGAATAGAGTTTGAGTAGATTTTTAGTATTCCCAACGCTGTGTTTGGTTTTGTTTTGAAATATGATTTAAAAGAATTGGTTTTTAACATACTAGGTATTTTGCTTGTGTAATATACTAGATCGCTAATGGCAGAAACACTACAATGCAAAACCACCTAAACTATGAAGCATTAAAAATAGTTGTGAGTTTTATGTTTCCCAGATGGGCTTAATAATTCCTGCCTAATAATATTATATTTCTTTTTAGGAGAGTTTAATTAATTTGTCATCATAATTATGTTTTTGATCATGACCTTTTAAATTACCTTCTTACATTTTTCATTTTACCTAGGTGGAGCCCCATATGTATTAATAATTATGCAATGTTTAGGGGCACCTGGGTGGCTCAGTGGGTTAAAGCCTCTGCCTTCAGCTCAGGTCATGACCCCGGAATCCTGGGATCGAGCCCCTCATCAGGCTCTCTGCTTGGCATGGAGCCTGCTTACCTTCTTCTCTCTGCCTGCCTCTCTGCCTACTTGTGGTCTCTGTCTGTCAAATAAATAAATTAAATATTTTAAAAAAATGATAATTATGCAATGTTTAGCAGAATCACTCTGAAGGAGAGTGACTTTCACTTGAGAAAACCAATCTAGTGGGATTTTTGTGCTGACCAAATGGATATTTTTTCCTCCCAATTTTTTTTTTTTACTTTCATTGCAGTAATGTGTGTGTGGTTCTTAGCTTAGTGTCTGGCCCATAGTAATCGCTCAAGAAATGTTAGCAGTTGTGACCATTTTCCACATACTCACCAAAATATTTCCGCTTTTTTTTTTTTTTTTTTTTTTACTTCCAGTAGCAGCTCGTATGTTTTTGTTTGAAATAATCTAATTTCTGAGTATTTACATAGTCTCACAGAATTAAAAAAACTCTGAATAAATTTTAATAAAATACGTTTCCCAGGAGTTAGTAAAAGAATCTAAATTCATTTCATAGTCATCTCTGAATTAAAACTTTTCTAATTTATCATCCATTTCATTTGATGATAAAAGAATGCAAAGTCATGTAAGGGAAATCTTTGACAAAACAGGAATAAAATGCCTGTTCTCTGGTTAAAGCATTTCAACACTTTGTATATTTTTAAAATTCTATGTTCATTTAGGTCCCAGATGTTTGATGCCCCAAAGTGCAATGAATTAGCGTGAGTCATTGAATGGTACAAACCTATGCCACACATTCAGGATATCTTCTAAGTGTATTTCCATATTTAAATTATTGTTGAATGTTATTTTTTACAGGTATACATCTACATACAATTAAGAGCATGTGGTTGTAAGTTTGATGGTATTTCAATTTTTTAAAATATATTTTTAAAAGATTTTATTTATTTATTTGACAGACAGAGATCACAAGTAGGCAGAGTGTCAGGCAGAGAGAGAGAGGGGGAAGCAGGCTCGCCATTGAGCAGAGAGCCCAATGTGGGGCTCAATCCCAGGACCCTGGGATCATGACCTGAGCCGAAGGCAGAGGCTTTAAGTCACTGAGCCACCCAGGCGCCCCTAAAATATTTTTTATTTTAAATAGATTTATTTATTTTAGAGAGTGCGTGTGCGTGCAAGGAGGGGGAAGGACAGAGGGTGAGGGAGACAGAGAGAAGCAGACTCCCTACTGAATGCAAAGTCTTGATTCAGGGTTCAATCCCATTACCCTGAGATCATGACCTGAGCCAAGATCAAAAGTCAGAAGCTTAACCCACTGAGCCACCCAGGTGCACCTGATACTTCAATTTTTTTTTTTTTAAACTGGCATCAAGAGTGCTTTCCCTAAATGTTGTGTTTTAAAATTCTTACAAGTATTTTTTCTGTTCTACTCTTAAGTCATGAACGCTTTTTAATATCATACTCTTGTAATGTTGAAAGATAGTCAAACTAGGTCTCATTTTTGCTGTCTTACTTAAGACTCAGAAGAGAATTGCTGTTCTTTAAGAAAAGGATTTGTTCATTGTCACTTATGTGTCAGAAGGAATTTGAAGCCATCTGATTTCTTAGCTGGTTCTGTTAGTTCAGTAATGGCTTCATATTGCTGATTGATGGCTGCTAAGTCACTAAAGCTAACATAGAGGTTTGCAAGAAACTTCTGTTCCAATGATACATGAAAATATCAGTATTTTTAACTGTCTGGATAATCAATATGCCTTCTGTTGGTTAGGCTTATGCAATTTTACTTTGAGAGATTACTACTTACTATGAGACCTGCAAAAGAGAAAGCTTGCAAATACATATTAGGAACCCGTGAACTATTATTTTTCTTCTGCAATTAGTGTACTGAATTATAATGAACTCTCAGGCTTTCTAGGTTATATAGATCATATAAATTCTTTGTATCCTGCCTTGTATTACTCATTAGCACCTCTAAAGTAGGATGGTATAGAGGGACATAATAAACCAATAGATGATAGATAAAATTTTAAAAATCCTAGAGTAAAATTTAAGACACAAAGGGATTTTAAAGATCCTTGGACCTAGTATTTTCCCTTCAGCCCACTCCCCTGTCTTATAAATGGCCTTACTGAAGGCCAGAGAGATATTTAAGAAATGTGTTAAAGGGGCGCCTGGGTGATGCAGTCAGTTAAGGATTCACCTGTTGGTTTTGGCTCAGGTTGTGATCTCAGGGTTGTGAGATCCAGCCCTGCAACAAGCTCCAGACTCACTGGGGAGTCTGCTTGGCTTTCTGTCTCTCCCTCTCCCCCTCCCCGCCCTTCCCCCATTTGTGTGTGGGTGTGTGCACGCAAGCGCTCACGTGTTCACTCTTTGTCAGATAAAGAAATAAATAAATAAATAAATAAAATCTTTAAAGAAAGGAAGAAATGTGGTAAAGAGCACACAACTGCAGAACTGGCCAACTGCAGTGGGATCTGGGACCCATCCTTCCTATCTTGTTTGGGACTCCTTCCAGAAGAACTTAGAACAACGGAAAACTTTGTCTTTCCGTTTACTGTGGAGTAGAATGAATTGCTCAAGGAAAGAATGCTTAGCCTACTTCCAAAGGTTTTTAAAGTAGGTGGGTGGTGGGGAGAGACTGTTACTAGAACAGGTCCACAGTGGGAAAGAACCCAAGGACAGACCAACAGGACTGTTCCAACATATTGTTTAGAATGAGTTCTGAGAATTAGCTGGGAAATTTATTTTTTGAAACAACATCCATCCAAAATTGGTTCAGCTCTTAAAGTCAGAGAGAGAACAAGAACTCCATTTTCTGTGCACTCTCAAGCTCTGACCCATTTAATTCACAGGTTCATAGCTCAACAAGAATGTTACGTTTCTTGCTTTTCCAATTAGAAAGTGAATTAGAAAAGTAAGTTATCTCATAGATTATTTTAAGTCATTCCTTCCCTGATTATTCCTTACTTAAAGAGCAAGTGAATTATATCATTGAAATTTGCTGAGAGTAGAACTTAGATATTCCCCCAAAAAAGAAAGAAAAGAAAGAAGAAAAATGTGAGGCAATGGATGTGTTAATGAACTAGATGGAGGGATCCTTTCATGATGTATACGCATATCAATTCACCAGATGTGTGCTACTTTAAATACCTTGCACATTTATATGTCAACTACACCCTAATAAAGCTGGAAAAAAGACCCTGAAATTTGATTCAATCATATCTTGGAAATTCATTGGGAAATACTTGGTTTATAAAACCCCAAAGCAGGGCACCTGGGTGGCTCAGTGGGTTAAGCCTCTGCCTTCGGCTCAGGTCATGATCTCAGGGTCCTGGGATTGAGTCCCGCGTCGGGCTCTCTGCTCAGCAGGGAGTCTGCTTCCTCCTCTCTCTGCTTGTCTCTCTGTCTACTTGTGATCTCTCTTTGTCAGATAAATAAATAAAATCTTAAAACAAAAAACAAACAAAAAAAACCCACCCCAAAGTGTAATTAACTGTGCAGGCTGGAAATTGTTGGTAAAAGAGCCTTTTTAATCTCAATATGATAAAGTTAGTTTAAGGCCCTGGTAAGCAATTGTGTTTGAAAATAATTTAAAAATTACATTAAATTAAAAATTTAATGAACTTAATATATCTACTTCAGGTCTCCCTTCTGCCAGACTTTCCCCCATCAACGCATTTCCACACTGCTGCCCCACTTGCTGGTTTAAATCACAAATCTGGTGGTCTGTTCTTTTGTTTAAAACAGTTTAAGGAATTGTTTATATTGTAGATGTTTCAAGAAGATCCTTTACAAACTACAGATATAATATATTGATCCTACAATCAAACAGTGTTCAGATCCCAACCCTACCATTTACTAAGCTAAGTTGAACTCATTTTGGATGGGTGTTCTTTTGGGGGCCTTAGCTGAAAAGTAGGGAGAGTCATAATGAAGAATAAATTATGTAATGAATTTGAGTGCTTAGTTTAATGTTCAGTACATAGAAATGTTTCAATATATATTAGCTACTGCTCTTTATTTTTATTGTAGAATTTAACGTCGTAACTGTACATACATGGTTCCAGCCTTATGTTCTTCATCTTCTGCCTCTTCTTCTTCCACCTTTCCCTCCCTCCTTGAAACATAGGTACACACTCTGCACTCCAGCCTAAAATCCGATATTAGCCTCAAACATACCAGGATTTTTCATGCCTCTGTCTTTGTGTAATCTGTGCTCTTTGCTCTGATTGCTGCCCTGCCCTTGTTCTGCTCTTCCTTTACATCCCTTAAGACTCAGCGCACATATCTTGTGTGTCTTGGTATTTCCAAGCCTTCTTGGATTTATTATACTCTTTTGTAGTTGTCTCTTTACCACTCATCGGCTTCTTTAAATCATAAGCTCTTTGAGGGCTAGGACTCTTCTTTTTTGCTATCTGTATTCAGCATAATGTAGGGGCCTCACCACTCAATAAATGTTGAAAGAGTGAACACTTGAATGAATTCTTAAGCCTGCTTTGTAATCCAGTACAGGCAGCCATCTACATTTCATAACTGGATTTTTGACAATTGTTCATCTAGTAGACGAGGACAACCACACCTTACTACATTTATTCAGTTTCCCTCTTGAATAGCTTGGAAGTTGGGCATTTCAATTGATTCGTGGATGCCATCTGGTGGAGGGAGGAGTTACTACAGGTACGTGCTTAACCAAAACCGTGTGGAAATGAAAATGATAAGTAATATGGAAGTTTCCAGTGTTTTACAACAGTTTCCAGAAGCATAGTCAGGAAAACCTCCCTAATAATTGTTCTTTCATTCCTGTACATTTGGTTTCTTAATATTTTAATAAGTTGGTCAATTATGAATAATTTTTGAAAATATTACTTTGGCTAATATGATTATATAACTAAAAATGGTTTACCTGCTCCAGTATATGATAGAATAAAACTGGAAAGCTTTATAATGCTTGTTTATGAAAATATTTAAACTTTATGAATTTAGGAACTTCCCAGATCTTAATTTCTAGTTGCTTTAGCTCATACAGGAAATAGTGAAAACCAGTGGCAGAGATCCAAGAGCAAATGAGCTATCCAGTGTATACAACTCTAAATTCTTAGACTGCATATGAATTTTTGTAATAAAATGGAGAAAAATCTAGTGCAATAACTTAAGTGAGATTAGGTCAACTGATTATCTAAAATTTAGATATTGAGTTTTTAAAATGTTTCTGTGACATTGAGGTCATTTAATTCATTCATTCCCCAAGCTTTGATTCAGTACCTAATGCCCAGTATTGTACAAAGTGCTAAAGAACTAGAGATGAAAGACATAGTTCCATTTGTGGCCCAAATAATGAATATTTAGGTAAAAATGGAAAGCTAAATAACTTTTCATAAGACAAATCATACCAACTCCATTTAGATTTTCATGAGTTCCTTATTTTCATTGACCCATCTGTGTGCCTTGTAAGCTTCATAAGTACAAAGTTACTGGTTTTATTTATGCCATTTTGATGGGTTTTCTCAGAACATATGAATCTAAAGGGAAATTCTTCACGATTTTTAGTAAACAGTAGGTACGCATTCAGTATTCACATTTTTTACTTACACTCCACCTATCTGAAGGCTAGACTCCCCCCTCCCCCACCCATTTTAACTATCTAAAGCTGTAATGAACCAGACAGTAAACAAAAAAGGACTAAGGAGAAAATAATCGCAAACCCCATGCATTTTTCTCCAATAAGAAGGTCAAACATTTTCCAAGGCTTTAGGTTAGATCATTATACAATAATGTAGCCATTTACGTGCAGGATTATCCACCTATGAAGACAGAACAAGAGCTTCTCACAGCAATCAGGGTTCTTGAGTGTGGGAACCAACTTCATATGCAGGAGAAATGAATGTTTCCACCTCCTTTCATGTTCCAAAGATGGCTTTAAGTAATTAAAAAAATGCTAGATTTTCTTCTGTGTATTCACATTGAAAAAATGTGGAAGTATGCGTTTTGCTTTAGAAACATTTCCATCAAAAGAGGTTAAAATAGTTTTTCATCATTTAAAGTAGTAAAGTTAAATGGGACATTCACTTATATGAAACTCTTCATTCCCTGATGACAATTATTAAATGAGATACTACAGAATTGAGCTATCATTTATACAACTCTCATTCAAAAAATTACATAGGACACACACATATCCAAATCTAATTTTCTCCTTAACTAAAGAACTGGAATGGACCCTGAGAATTTACCTAGTTCCTGGGAATGATGCCATTAAAGTATTACATTGAAATGTGTTACATATAAATTTTTGTTTTGTAAAAGTCTTGAAGGAAAGATTTCAAACCAAACTGGCAACTCACTTAACCTATAAATAGCTTTTCAAAGCTAAATGGCCAGCTACCTGTCTTCTGAAATTCTATTAACCTTCACTATTTAATTGCCTGAATGTGGGTATATGATTTGTGTTAGAAAAGAAGCTTAATTTGTTAAGTGTGTCTCATAAGTCATGTTGACTTATTTATGACCTCTTCCATCCTAGGGCACTTAGATCAACACAATGTTTTGAAGAAGAATCATAGGTACTATCTTGTGAAGTAAAAGGAAGATGTAGATGGCAAAGTTTATACTTTTTCTAGTCTGACATTTTCCATGCTGATTTACAACATTTGGAAATTGCTTGTTGCAACAATAAATCTTTAGGTGGATTTTTCTTGGATTTGGACTATCTGGGTATAGGACATAAAGATAGGACACTGCTCCATAGCAAATGGTTTTTGCTTGCCATTTCAGACACCAGCTCATACCAAGCAATTCATTATTTTCTAAGGTTGAAGCAGCTGTGGATTATTATAATTATGAATTTATTATGTCCCTGCCAATATACTATGAATCCTAACTCAAACTTTACATGTCTCTTTGGAACCTTGTTAATTTTCTTGTGATAATGTGGTTCCTGACAAATGACAGTTGTGAGATTATAAAGTTGCTCAGGTTAGTTTTTTTTTTTTTTTAATTTATTTATTTGTCAGAGAGAGAGGGAGAGAGAGCGAGCGAGCACAGGCAGACAGAGTGGCAGGCAGAGGCAGAGGGCGAAGCAGGCTCCCTGCTGAGCAAGGAGCCCGATGTGGGACTCGATCCCAGGAGGCTGGGATCATGACCTGAGCCGAAGGCAGCCGCTTAACCAACTGAGCCACCCAGGCGTCCCGCTCAGGTTAGTTTTTTATGGTGCATTGCCAGTTGCCCATTGTTTCTAGAATGCCTAATGACCTTTTCATTTTTAATGTTACATCCAGTTAAAGCAGCTACACTTTATAATGCCTGGCTGCATTTTTATCCACCCATTTTCCTCTGAGGATCATTACAGAGCTGCTGTTCCCCCTGACTTTTTAGGTTATATGGTCATGTGGAAAGCAATAGAATATTTAAGAATTCTCTCTCTGGGGTGTTAGATATTTTAAATCACTTCGTTGGATTCACATAAAAAATTGTACTTAATATTTTAGAACTGATCAAATTGTTTTGTGATTACCTCTTTAGTCATTTCTATAGTTAGATTGTGAGCTATTTATAGGTGATGACTCTGTATAACTTACTGGTATATACCTGGAATGCAACACACTGTTCAATACATGAAGGCAAACAATAAATGTGAGCTCAACATTATCAATAATATATATACATATAAGTAATGTGTACACACACACACACACACACACACACACACCCCTACTGATTTTGCTTTAGTTTGGCTATTCATCTATACAAAGGTTTGGTACTTTCTCTGTAAAGAGCCATATAATAAGTATTTTAGGTTTTGTATATCATATGTACTCTGTCTCAGCTGTTCAACTCTGCCATTTAAGTTGGAAGCAGCCATAGACAATATGTAAACAATTGGTCGAGGCTGTGTCCCAGTAAAACTTTATTTACAAAAACAGATGTTTGGGCTATAGTTTGCCACCCTGGATTTAGACCAAGGCTCATAAACAGGATTCACCTCTTGTGCTAATTTTGATTGGCAGCTGCCTGGAATACAGTATTAAGGAAGGGCTCTCAGTATGGATCTGAGCTCAGTGACAAATAATTCTTCAATTGAATAGTAATGTATGCCAGAAGCATTACTTTGGCCCTTTCTATAATTCATTCTAAGGGCATTATGACCTGTGCACATGGTTGCCTTTATTTCTTTGCTTTGGGTGCCAGGGAACTCAATCGGTTTTTAATTAGTCTTTAACAAGTAAATGGAATCTTAAGGCATATATTTTGTGTCTCAAGTTTATTCCTGGCTTCATCTCAATTTTACTATCTTATTTTTCTTAGCCCCAAATTCCTAAAACTTGCCCACAGAAAATATTTATGATACCGCAGATTTTGTTGAAGACCAAAGGACTACTAGAGGTGCAGGCACACATCTGCAAAACATCAACAATCATATCTACCTTTCAGGGTTGTTGTGAGGATTAAATGAAGTAATTTATATAAAGTACCAAGCGTAGTACTTGGTACACAATAAGAACTCAGTAAATGGTAGCTGTCAAATACACTTCTACAAAAGAGCTGGGCCAGCCCACCCAGAATGGTAAATTACATTTCATATGATTCTTCAGCATCTTCCCAGGTAGGTGGCAAAAGCCCTGGAGAGGTGAATTGCATTTACTCAGATTTTATCTTTCTGAATGAAGTCTCTCCCAGTGGGAAACACTGAGCTATATATACATTGGGGGTTTTTTCCTACTCTTTTGTTGGTGGGGAACTTTCTGTGTGGAACCGGACCATATATCCACGTAGATGGATCATGAAGTGGGGAGACCACTGGGCTTATTTCTTATCCGCCAAGGCAACTTCCATACATTTGTTATAAGAAGTTTAGTTTTATTTATTTTATTTGATTTCATTTTAGTTTTATTCCTCTGACTTTAGGGGCAGGAATTTTACAACTTGGGATGAATGATTCCAAGCTAGTATATGCTTATTAGTTGATGCTATTTTAGCTCACGGTTCTCTTTATAAATGAACATCTTTAATAAATAAATAAATAAATAAATAAATAAAACAAGCATCTTCTCTGACTTAAAGAAAAAAAAAAGAATAAGATACCAAGAAGTGTTATGATTCTGTATGTTATTGCCAAAGAAGTGTTATGATTCTGTATGTTATTGCAAAAGGTCAAAATCTGGTATAAATTCAACACTTGAGTAATATAGAAGGAAAGCCAAGGGTCTACCAGTTGCCTGTGCCAAAAAAATGGTGTGAGGCATTGGTGTGAGGACTTGGTGAGAAAGATAAAAAAAATAAAAATACAGGAGGCATTAATTGGGTAGGTCAAGAACTTGTTGGGGCACATCGTTGTTCTTAACTTCTTTATAAGAAACCCACATTAATGGGGGCACCTGGGTGGCTCAGTGGGTTAAAGCCTCTGCCTTCGGCTCAGGTCATGATCCCAGGGTTCTGGGATCGAGCCCCGCATCGGGCTCTCTGCTCAGCAGGGAGCCTGCTTTCCCCTCTCTCTCTCTCTCTCTGCCTGCCTCTCTGCCTATTTGTGATCTCTGTCTGTCAAATAAATAAATAAAATCTTAAAAAAAAAAAAAAAGAAACCCACATTAATGAAAAGAAATTCAAAAACTAACCCTCCCACACACAATAGAAAGTTATTATTGGTTTAATTTGGGCAAGTGTAGTGCATATTACTCCCTTGCACATGCTCCTCAGTGGACTCGATGGCCCATTACCATCAGAGTACAAGTCCACATTGAAGCCTTCCCTCCTATAAAATTGCAACTTTTATTCATTTTGTCTCTCATTGATCCACATTTTAGAAAATCCATATCAATATAATATGCTCTTTTAACTGCCTGTATTTACCTCTTCTTAAGTCTTTACTCCTTACCCCTTTACCTGTGCACCTCCTAGTTTTTAGATCTCTGCTCAAGCATCATTCTCTCAGGGAGGCCTCCCTTTCCCCCACAATATTGTTTAGGTTTGTTATATCCCCTCAAAGAACCTTATTCCTTTCCTTAGAGCGCTTCTGTTCTTATTTATACGCTATAAGAGACTACATATTTGGTTAATTTTCGTCTCCCCACAATGAGAACAGAGACATGTCTACTTTTGCTCACCATTTATTCCCAGCACAGTGCCTGGCACATACTAGGCAACAAAGATTAATTGAAAGAATGTAGTTCTAGCCCATGACTGCATGCCTGCTCATCCAGCTCTCATTGTTTAGGGTTGAAGTAGGACTTGGGAAAGGATATATTTTTCTCTGTAGTGTCCGTGAACTATTTGCCCATTCAGATTTTAAAATGTGTCATTTTATATTTACATAAGCAGGTGCATTCACCTAAATTATAGCTTTGCCACGCAATTAGGTATCCCATTTTCCTCTTGCTAAAATAAGATACCCTTTCCAACTCTGTATGCAAAGTTATGCAACACTGCTGGGATGCTGATTTGCTCTCCTTTCTGCTATGTTTTGCTGTGACTCTCCAGGCTTCGGAATTTCACTGGCAGTTCCCGGCAGAGGTCAAGACATTGTTCTGACCATGCCTGGGCATGGTCAAGAGGATATCACTGTGTTTTCAAGGTGCTTTGCCACCGGTCATTTTGTGGCCTGTTTCACACAGCTTGCTGAGACTTGCTTGATTGTGCACAAACTGTTGGAAAAAGGTTCCAGGTGCTCCTGGCGTCAGAAGTACTCAAGGTCAGTTAGCTTGGTTTAGGAAGGGCTCAGCCTTTGAGAGGCTGAACAGATTGGCAATTTTATATGATCAAAAAAGCCTGTGGCACGGAAGGCGGACAGGCCGTGTGGGAATGTCAGTGCATAACAGTCAAGGTTTTTACAAGAATTAAAAATATTTACTTGCGGGACGCCTGGGTGGTTCAGTTGGTTAAGCGGCTGCCTTCGGCTCAGGTCATGATCCCAGCGTCCTGGGATTGAGTCCCACATCGGGCTCCTTGCTCGGCAGGGAGCCTGCTTCTCCCTCTGCCTGTGCTCGCTCATTCTCTCTCTCTCTCTGACAAATAAATTAAAAAAAAAAAAAAGAATAACCGATACCATCCTGTGAGGGCAAAGCCACTATAATATCGTCAGTGACCAGACCAAGTTGCGGGGGAAGGGGGTTTTGAGATGTTCTGATCTTCCCCATCTTTAAAAAAAAAAAAAAAATATTTACTTGCCAAACTGAGTCCTGGGGGATGCAGAAGGGCTGTTACTGTAAAGGGTCTGGTATAGCTTTGGATATACATCAGAATTTGTTGTATAGCTTTACAAAAATATGTGTGCCTACCCCTTATAAAATCAGAACTCTAAGGGGTAGAAACTGGTTGGCTTCACCCTTTACTGAGCTTGTTAAAAATCATAGCACAATTTTAAAAAGCAGATTCTAGACTCCCACCTGAAATATCTTGATTTGCTAAAGAGGGGACAGAAATCATAGTCTGCATTTTTAAGAAGACATCCCCTATCCCCATTCCAGGTGGTTCGGAGGCAGTTGGTTTTATTAACAGCCCTGAGAAATACTGATCAAGTCCATCCACCAAATTTTGTAGGGAAAACTAAAGCCCTGTCCCTAGTGTCCTTTCCATGAGTGGATCTAATAAGGCTTCTCGAGGCCTGGTTCATGAACTTCATACTTGGGTTCCTCAAATGGGACACTACATACATAAATACATACACACACACATATATATATATACATACATATATGAGTCTTTTTTCTTTTGTATATTTTTAAATTTTTTTCATATGTATATGTATGCCTGTGTGTGTGTGTTTCTGGAAAGAGGATCCATTGCTCTCCCCAGATTTTCACTTAGGTTCAAAATTATACAAAAACAAAAAGAAACACTTAGTTTGAGATACAACAGGTGTTGGCTCTGTCCAAACTAGCAGTCTTGTTTCCTGTGCTATTAAACAAGATTTGGTGCTCAAGCAGTGTAAAATAGTATGACATTTATATAAATGGCAGAAGACTGGCAAATGACAGAATGATAGGAAGAAACATGACAGGCTTGGTCCTTTTGTCTTTTGTGTTTGTGATTGTATAGAATTAACATTCATAGAACATTAAGCTTCATTTTCAAGTACCCCCTTCTCCACCCTTTTCTCCCTGCAAGCCCACACTGAGTTTGATGTTAGGGAAACCCATCTATGTGAAAACACTTTTGTCCCACCAGTTGCTCATAAAATTAGTGAGGAGGCAAATAGGTGACTGGAGAGACAGTGCGAATGGTTGAGAGCTGTGACAGAGATCCAAATGAAGGACCAGGGACAGGTGAGGGAAACGGTAGCTTTTGTTCTGGGAAACTAGTTTTACAACCTAAGTAATGACTCCTGTCTGCATGGGAGGAGTTTTGAACCTAGTGCACTCAGTAGTTATGACTGAATGCATTCTTTACTTCCCCATGTGTGAGATGCAACAGATGAAGGTTTTTTTTGTTAGATTAGCCTCAAAAAAGTTTTGATGGTAGGTCTTGCAGGTGGAGCCAGAGGTGGAGAAGAGTAAATTAAAGCTTGAAGTAGTGTGTGGATTTTTGTGTTTTTCTCTGTGCAGAGTTAAATTTCAGAGTAATAATGTCTGTCTCTCCTGACCTTCATTTTCCCCACTTTGAGGTTCATTCTCAGGAATTTCTCTGGGTGCTTTACTGCTTCTCATTTTACATCCCTATATGTGAGAACCTGTTCATCTTGTCCACGTTAAGACTGAACATTTCTTAGTGTATTACTCCTTCAGATGTTTGCCTTTCCATAGGGGAAGAGCTAGCATAAACCAGACATTGAAAGTTCCGTGCAAATAATGAAATGGTAGAATGAGATAGTTCTCCGCTTTCTGGACAGAAAGATGGACCCTTCTCCAAACCTCCACCACGCTTACAAGGAGCTTAAATCTAATACTGGGTTTGAAGGCACTTTTTAAAGTCCTATCAGGCTGGGGATATCAGCTGAATTGGCATTGGCCTTGGACTGACTACCCTGCCAGCCTGGCCACACCTGCTGTTTGGAGGTGCTCCCCGAAGAGACTGACAGGTAGCTATGGAGCCAAGTGAGTCCAAAGAGGAGTTCTCTGGTCCTGCCAGCCAAGGAACATTTTGTCTGACTATGTTCTGGCTGCCTCCCTGAGGGACTGCTCAATTGTTATAGTTACAGAGTTCTTTTTGATTAATAACTCATGAGTTTTTTATAATTCATTTATAACAGTTGGTTCCATTGAATTCCTGAATCACCAAGGGCATTTTCAGTTAGCATTCTGCATGGAACTTTCTGGAACACATTTGGATAGCACCTAGGGAAAATAGTATTTCTCCAAACCCAAGATTCAGAAGTGGAGGGGAATTTTATCAGTAATTAACTATAATTTTCTTTGAAATATGCAACATTTTTCTCTCTGTAAATAAACATTACCTTCCTTTTTTCTTCTATAGATCTCAAGTATATAGAATGTGAAATAATTTCTTCTTTCTACAACTGCTGAAATGATAGGAATTCACATCCCCCAAATTTACAAGACTGCTTTGGCTGAGTACTGCTTGTTTTCTCAACAGATTTTTGTAAAAGTCTGTTGGTACTCTTTTTATGTTGCCATCTTTCAGGAGAACTTAGATGTGTATGTGTGCTTTAAGAAAAAAATGAGAAGAAGGACCATGGCCCTTGTATAATCTAATCCCCCCGACTCTCTAGAATGTGTGTGGTAACTGAGGGACAAAGGCTTCATGATTCATCACTTTGGTATAGAGAAATAATTTCACCTTTTCTTCAGATGAAAGAACAGATGAAATTTTTAAAAATCCCTTAGAGTTTGAATATAGATTTGACTAAAGTAATAAGATTAGGAAAACAGACCACATGGCTGAACAACGTTTGATACCTTGGTTAGTTATAGCTTATTGTGATGCAGAACAGGGATCTAGTAAAGGAAGGTAGTTTGGTTTTTATGTGTATAAAAAACAACCATCTGCAGTCTGGGAAGCCATCATTCAAGGAGTGGAATTTGAGTTATATTTTCACACTCTGACATGCTTGGAGCTATGAGAATAAGGCCTCAGATCAAATATGGATCAGATGACTGATAAAGTTATTAAAGTTTTGTCACTTGAAGAATCCCAGGCGAATCGTCCTGAATAATCTATAACTTAGCAGTCAGCACCTTTATGATTAAACTAAACGAAAACTTCAATCTCCATATTAAGTAGGTAATATGATTTCAAGTCCCTCACTTGCCGAGTCTTATGCCCTCTGAGATGGTCATTTTGTCACACGACTGACTAACATTTGCACAGCCACAGCTTCGGTCCTCCAGAGCAATCTCAAATCTCCCTAATAAGCAAAGGATTTCATTTATATACTTCAGGTTTGAGCCTGGAACTTTTTCCTGATGGCGTCTCTCTTGGAGGAATCAAATTCACCTTCTTGAGCCAGGATTATGAATTCAGGAGTGCAAGATGGTCCTCTCAAAGATGCCTTTCTTATTTAAATAACCCCCTCCAGGTTAGAAGTGGCAGAGACTAAAAATGGCAAGAAATGAGGCTCTTGGCAGGTGCAAGAGAGGAATAGCTCCCTTGCCTTATGTCCTCTTGCTGGTGGGCAAGGGCATTCACTCTGACTTTGTTTTAAAGTGCCCGGAGCCACAGAGCAGTTGTCAGACGTTAATGATATGTTCCCCTAAGAAAGATGGAGTCCAAGGTGGACCTAAGCAAATTAATGTGTGATCTGTGGGCTGGCTGCTGCCAAACCAGCACGTGCACACTCACTTCCCTTCAAGGGCAGGCAGTCCTTGTCTGCAATAAAAATATTACTTACTCCCTTCTGTCTTCCATCTTCCTGTGGCATGAATTTTGAAGGATCTCCCTTCGGGTCTCTCCTTTATCTTGTGAACACTAGCTGTCATTCGTGGGTCACCACTTCCCCAAATTCAGCTTTTCTTCCCACTCAGTGTTTGCGGAATTGATTTCCCATCTTACCTCTCTCAGAGGTCTTCGTCAGTACTGAAGTTTGCTTCTCACCTAAAGGGTCACTGATCAGATGTGCTTAGAGCCAGATCCAGCCCCTTATTGTGTTTGAGGTAACGCGGCTCCAAGGATCAGCCCCCTTAGTCTCTTTTTGATCCAGTTTTAAAAGCCTGTGTTCATTCACAGCACTCATCTGAAGCAGTAGCTCTGTGTGTTCCAAGTCAGGCATATATGTGGCATAAATATAAGCTGAACGGTGCTACCGTCAATTATTTGTTCCATTCATGTCAATGGAGGATTTCTTTCAGCTAAATTACAGTTGTGTGTATGTTGCGTGTGTGTACGCACGCACATTTGCATTAAATAAAACAAAAGGGGGAGAGTAATTTATAAAATCAGAGAATTTGAAAGATACTAAATTCTGAAACTTCTTTTTTAAGCGTACTCTAGACCATCCTTGAGGCGAAAGTGGGTATGTCTTTTTAAGATGCATTTCCAGATTTTATAATCTTAGAATCTCATTTGTTAGTTTTTTAGCATTACTTTGAAATTGGTTCTTTACATCAGGACTAGCATTTTTTTTTTAAAGATTTTATTTATTTATTTGACAGACAGAGATCAAGTAGGCAGACAGGCAGGCAGAGAGAGAGGGAAGCAGGCTCCCTGCTGAGCAGAGAGCCCAAAGCAGAGCTAGATCCCAGGATCCTGGGATCATGACCAGAGCTGAAGGCAGAGGCTTAACCTACTGAGCCACCCAGACGCCTCCAGGACTAGCATTTATAACACAAATCTTTACAAACTTAATGAAAAAAGGAGGCATCTGTCTGGTTCAGTACGTGGAGCATGAGACTCTTGATCTAGTTGGGGTTATGAGTTTGGGCCTCATGTTGGGTGTAGAGATGACTTAAAAAATAAAATCTTAAAAAAAAAAAAAAAACTATTCCTTGGTTTTAAAAATATCTTTCTAAAAAAGATTTTATTTATTTATTTGTCAGAGAGAGAGACAGAGGCAGAGCACAAGCAGGGGGAGTGGCAGAGGGAGAAGCAGGCTCCCTGAGACATGGGACTCAATCCCAGGACCCTGGGATCATGATCTAAGCTGAAGGCAGATGCACCACCCACTGAGCCACCCAGGCATCCCTTAAAAATATCTCCTCAGTAAGAGTTTAGAGGGAGCTTCCTTTTTTTGAACACCATACCTAAATTTTTAAAATATAAAATTAAATATGATAAACTAAGTCTTAGAATTGGTAATAAGATAGAATATTTGATTAGAAAAGAAGGGGCAAAAAATTTAAAACTCCCACAGCTGTGAAATATGCAGCACTAAGTAAAAACTGTCAAGCAAATTTTCATTTATGACATCAGAAGCTTGTTTTTATATCTGTTAAAGTTCAAAATGGATAGTAACTGGACCTCTGCAGGTTCTCAGGGAAAAGCACTAAAATGATTTGAGCGTAGGTCTAATTTGCTCGTGATCTTTCCCAAATGGGGGCTCTATTAGAATTTAACTCAATATCACCTAATATCTTTTCCTGAAAATAGCTTTTGCCTTCCTAGAACTTGTAACCAAAGTCATTTGTCTGGTATTTTTCTTTTGAGTTCTATAATTTTTAAGTCCAGTACGTTCTCCTGGTGGAGGTTTTCTGTTTTGAGAGGTGGTGGTGGAGGTGTAGTCTTCAGGCTTACAGTTCAGTGTTCAAAAGTAAATTTACTGTGTTTAACTTTACTCAGTTTTCCCATTTACTCTCAGTATCACCATCTCCTCTCTAGTTTCTGGTTTTGCAACAGGGAAGCCATTTTACATATTTTTCTTTCCCATCTGTCACAACACTTGGTTCAAATGTTCTTTTGTTCTCCTCTCAGGGCCTTTATCGGGGCCTGGGGCTGCTTTACCTCACAAAGGAATGACCACAGTATGCATTGCCTTCTTTATTCAAAAAATTTTTTTTTCTTTTTTGGCTCGCAGACGGTTGGTGTTGCCTGCCCACCACTTGCTACATAGCCAGGGATAAATTATTTAACCTTTCTTAATCTGTTTCCTCATCTGTAGAAACCTGGCAGGGTTGTGGTGAGGATTAAAGAAGTGAATACACGTAAGGCATTCAGCTCGGTGCCTGGCATAGAGAAAGTGGGCAAGCGTTTCCTGCCGTTTTTATTTTAGAAAATTTGGAAAACTCAGAAAACTACATAGAGAAAAAAAATTAATATTCCCTGAACTCTTACTACTCTGAGATAACTGTGATCAATATTTATATATTTCCATCTATTTTTTCCTCACACATGTAGTATACGAACTGCTTTGTAATCTGCTTTTCATTATGAACTTTTTTTTTAAGATTTTATTTATTTATTTGACAGAGATGACAAGTAGGCAGAGAGGCAGAGAGAGAGAGAGGAAGGAAGCAGGCTCCCTGCTGAGCAGAGAGCCCGATGTGGGGCTCGATCCCAGGACCCTGGAATCGTGACCTGAGCTAAAGGCAGAGGCTTCAACCCACTGAGCCACCCATGCGCCCCTCATTATGAACATTTATCCACATAATTTAGCGTTCTTTCATAATTTGATTTTGGATAGTTGCATTGTATTCCACTGCATTGGATGACCCTAATCAATCAACCAATTTCAAGACTGATTTTTATGATCATGAATAATACTTTGATGAATATGTTACACCCAAATCTTAAGGCACATCTTTAACTTTTTTCTTAAAATAAGTTCCTGGGAAGGCAATTACTAGGTAAAGGCTATAAAGTGTTATAAAATTTGTATGACATTTTTTCATTTTCTGTCCAAAGAGATTGTTCAATTTATACTCCAACCACAGTGAAGAACGCCAGTTTTCCTTTCCTTCAGACTTTTTACTTGTCTCCATGTTTTTTTTTTTTTCTTTTGGTGTTGTCAAGTTTTCTTAAAAAAATTTTTTTTTTTCTTTTCAGCATAACAGTATTCATTGTTTTTGCACCACACCCAGTGCTCCATGCAATACGTGCCCTCCTTAATACTCACCACCTGGCTCCCCTAACCTCCCACCCCACCCCACCCCGCCCCTTCAAAACCCCTCAGGTTGTTTTTCAGAGTCCATAGTCTCTTATGGTTCACCTCCCCTTCCAATTTCCCTCAAATCCCTTCTCCTCTCCATCTCCCCATGTCCTCCATGTTATTTGTTATGCTCCACAAATAAGTGAAACCATATGATAATTACTCTCTCTGTTTGAAATTTGACTCTCTCTGTTATTTCACTCAGCATAATCTCTTCCATGTTTTAATTTTATTCAAATGTATTTGTTTTTTTAAGTAGGTTCCACGTTGGTCATGGAGCCTGATGTAGGGATTGAACTCACGACCCTGAGATCATGACCTGATCAGAGATCAAGAGTCAGGTGCTTAACCAACTGAGCCATCTACATGCCCCCCTCAAGTGCATTTTATTTTTATTCATTTATTTATTTTTATTTTTTAGACAGAGAGAGCAGGAGGGGTGGGGTGGAGGGAGAGAGAGAATCTTAAGCAGGCTCCACGCTGGGCCTGGAGCCTGACTGGGAGATGTGATCATTTATTTCACTCTAAGAGGTTCAGTTACTATTACTAACTGCTACAAATCAAAACGCCCTGCTCTACAACTTCATTTCTTAATATTCCTTCCTATGAACTCACCTTCACTACTTTCTAGATTGCTTTTCTTTCCTCCAGTAAGTGCCTCTTACCTCAAAAGTGCTCTTTAAACTCCAGTGATTTCTTGATTCTTTTCTTGTCCCTATCCTTAGTTTTTCTTCCTAGAGGCTGTTCAGCACCTAATATGGCTCATATATTAAATAAATATGCTAATTTATCTTAAGATCCATGCATGGTTTATTGTTGTTGTTTATTGTACTGTGAAAAGTGTTTTTCTAGTTTTCATGTGTGTGTTTTGTTTGCACATTAAACTTCCAGGCTCCTTGATGGCAAAGGTTTGTTCTCGCAGCACCAGTGGGTCTAATATGCTTTACTCAGCACACACTCAATAAGTTGGAACTGGTGGGCTGCCAGGATTTAAGATGACTTGTGAAGCATTTAGCCACATTGAAAATACTTTGCACTCCCCCCATTCTTTCATATATATTGATTGTTTCTTAAAGAACATACCACTGTAATAGTAAATAGTTTTTTAGCCTGATGACCAGTATCCACATTCTACCTATGAGGTTCCCAAATTTAGACCCTTAGTCATTCTGCTTTTCTTTTATCCTTTTGAGTATTTTTTTACAGGGTCTGCTCTGGCCCGTTACTGTCTTCCAGACTGAACTTGGCATGTATACAACTTCTGTAAGAAGGTACACTGGCTGGGAACATTTTGTGTCCTGCCTCACAAGCTTTTAGTTCATCTTTCCAGCTGCTAACCATCTGCTCAGGTGTAACCTGGGGAACCTTGGAACTACATGTCCTCCACTCTCTGCCCTGAGGCGTCTCTGCCACAACTGGCACCAGCACAGACTTGAGCTTACCCGTAACTGAGGGGCCCAGTTCTGAGGTATGGTCCACATGACTCCTCTGAGGGTCCCTAGCAGGAGCAAGCCCATTACCAAGTGGATGAAAAAACACAAGGAGGGAGAAGATCAAACAATTATTAAGAGGAACATTAAATAAAGCTTCATACATGGCTTTGTATGTGAAGTACATAATTTGCTATTTTGGCATATAAATAATGATTTGGGTTTAAGAGTTTGCTTTCCTAAAATAAATGGCACTGATGATAATTAAAGAGTAAGTGTAGTTAAGTGCCATTTGCCGGTGGAAAATGACTCCTAGGCTCTATCTGGAATCATGAAAAGCAACTTCAGATAGCAGGCAAAGAATTATAAACTGTCAGATTTTCTCCAAAGGCTATCTCAAAGTACCTGACTCTTGCATAGAGTCAAGATATTAAACTTCTGTGCAAAGCACTGAAACAGATAATGGGCAAACTCAAGGATGTATAAGATATAGTTCTTATGGCAGCTGAACTGGGGAACTTAAATACTTACACCTATACAAATGCCTGTATAAACACTTGAAAGACTGTTGGCTGCTCTTAGGTGTGTTCACTAACAGAATTTGTAGCATTTGAGCCAAATTTTGAAGGATGTGAAGGACTGGCCCAAACCAGTAAGTTGTCTACTTTAGTTCAGAGTTATTCTGAACAAACAGAATGGTAATAACATAAATTGCTGGGAAAAGTAAAAATTACCACATAAATGCAAAATACTGATAATGGTAACAATATTATTGTTTCTGGAATGGTTGATTATAAGAATGTGCAATTTAAGATTTAAACTTCCAGTAGTACTTCTCATTGATTAAAGAATAGATAAGTAATTTTAAATTTTAATTTCTATTTTTCACTTACTTAGAATTCCAGTAAAAATTTTAAATTTAAATTTTTCTTTGTATTATCTATTACTTGTGGAGTAATTATAATCTCAGTTAATAAGATGACAACCTGGTTTTGTATTAAGGTATAATTGACGTATTAGTTTCAGGTATACAACATAATGATTTGGTATTTGTATATATTATGAACTGATCACACAATAAGCCTAATTAACATCTGCCACCACACAGAGTTTCAGTTTCTTTTCTTGTGGTAAGAATCTTTAAGATCTGTTCTCTTAGCAACTTTCAAATATACAATACAGTATTATCAATTGTAGCCACCATGCAAAACATTATATCCCCATAACTATTTATTTTATAACTAGAAGTTTATACCTTTTGATAACCTTTACCTTTTTTCCCACCCCCACCCCACCAGTCTGTTCTCAGCATCTATGAGTTCAGTTTTGTTTTATTTGGCTTCAGATTGCATATATAAGTGAGATCATATGGTATTTGTAAGACAGCCTCTTTTTAATACAGATTCATGCTTGAACATAAGGTTTTAACTGCCATTTGTATACATTTAGGGCATCACCTCCATATAAAGGTGATTTCTTGAAATATCTTGACAGAATCTAGTATTTTGCTAGAGTTGCTTTCTTTCTGTTCCTCTTGAGACTCTTTCCAACAGAAAGAACTCTATACGTGAAGTTATACCATTTAGAAATGAAATGGCAGGTCGTCTGGGTGGCTCAGTTGGTAAAGCATCAATTCTTGGTTTCAGGTCATGATCTCAGGGTTGTGAGATCGAGCCCACATCTAGCTCTGCGCTCAGTGCAAAGCCTGCTTGTCCCTCTTCCTCTGCTCCTCCTCCTGCTCTCTCTTTCTCTAAAATAAATAAATAAAATCTCTAAAAAAATGAAATGCCAAAATATAACTCCAATATAGTAATAAAATATATATATATATGTATATACACACACATATATGTGTATATGTGTGTGTGTGTGTCATGATTTTAATTACAAAAGTGAATCAGTAGACACACTTGGAAGGAAATGTGTATGCTTCCAATAATAGAGAGTATACCAATATTTGTAAAATGTGCATTTTAAATTACTTCTGGTACCTCATAGGAAAAAAAATTACAGACTGATGTTACACTGAATAGTAAGGCAGTATGAGTCTAAAAATAGTTATTTGCAACGTGTCTCTTCATTTTCCAGTGTCGGGAGAAAATTGTTATTAAATTCTAGAATTAAATATGCTGTGCTAATGTGCTGAGTCCATTTACATTTTATGGAATAATTTTATTTGTTCTGCACTAGCTGGCTGGCAGAAAAATTGAGCAAAGTTTGGTGATATTTTAAAATTTTAATTCCATCAACAACTGACTTATGGAATCTAAATGTAAATCTGGAAATAAAAAGTGTTGTGTCCTGCATTTGACCACTCTGAGGACTGATCTATAACTTTTCCCCACCATTTCCCAGTAGACTTTTCCTGGAAAGTTCATTGTCCATTGTTCTGGCAAGCTTCTCTTTATCTTAAATTGTGCTAACATTTGAAAGGAAAACAATGAAGGTTACAAAAAAAAGATTTTAAGGTAATTCTTAAAAATTGCAATAGTGCAGTGCCTGGGTGGCTCAGATGGTTAGGTGTCTGCCTTTGGTTCAGATTGTGATCCCAGGGTCCTGGGATGGCCCCATATCAGGCTCCCTGCTCAGTTTTCCCCTCTGCCTCTGCCTATCTCCCCTGCTCATTCTCTCTTTCTTTCAAACGAATAAATGAAAAAATCTTAAAAAAAAATTGCAATAGTAAGAGCACTG